>JAJLXD010000016.1:34537-68004 GCA_030571115.1 Wickerhamomyces sp. yHMH617 | reverse complement strand
ATTTTTGCCGTCTTTAATTGAAAGGAGCGTGTCAGCAGTTTCTCATTCGATCGATTTTGCTTTTGGAAAGATACTAATAAATTCTATAGATACACATCCGAACTCATTATGTCTCTCTCCCGTGAAGATTCAGTCTACTTGGCCAAGCTTGCCGAACAAGCTGAACGTTATGAAGAAATGGTTGAAAACATGAAAGCCGTTGCTTCTTCAGGTCAGGAATTATCTGTTGAAGAACGTAACTTGTTATCCGTTGCTTACAAGAACGTCATCGGTGCTCGTCGTGCCTCTTGGAGAATTGTGTCTTCTATTGAACAGAAAGAAGAAGCTAAAGGTAACGAGACCCAAGTTAACTTGATTCGTGAATACCGTTCTAAGATTGAATCTGAATTGACTAAAATCTGTGATGACATCTTGAGTGTTTTAACAGATCATTTAATCCCAACTGCTGCCTCTGGTGAATCTAAGGTTTTCTATTACAAAATGAAAGGTGATTACCATCGTTACTTGGCTGAATTTGCCACCAACGACAGACGTAAAGAAGCCGCTGATTTATCTCTAGAATCATACAAATCTGCTTCCGATGTTGCTGTTACTGAACTACCACCAACACATCCAATCCGTTTAGGTTTGGCTTTGAATTTCTCTGTGTTTTACTACGAGATTTTGAACTCCCCAGATCGTGCCTGTCATTTGGCTAAACAAGCGTTTGATGATGCTATTGCTGAATTAGATACTTTATCAGAAGAATCATACAAAGATTCCACGTTGATCATGCAATTATTACGTGATAACTTGACCTTATGGACATCGGATATGTCTGAAACCGGTCAGGAAGAAGGCTCATCTCAAGCTCCAGAAGATAAAGCTGCTGAACCAAAGCAAGACGAAGAATGAATATAAAGATCATCTATAAAATTTTGATTTTTCATCATCCATTGTTTGAATCATTCTATTTGTGTTTATGTTTTATTTTTATTCTTTTTGCCCGGTGATGAAAATAAAGATATGTGATGTTTGTCCATTTTTTTTTTATTTAATGTGAAAGTAAGTAAATATCGGGAAAGAGATGAAGGGGGCTAATTCATTTAAATGAATGGTAAAGATTTGAAACTAAATGAGATGCATTTTTGTTATTTTAAATTTTTTATTTTAAAAAATACCTGCTCTTTATATTAATTCCCAGCTTTTGTTATTATCACTTGTTGCCTTTCTACTACTCTGGGAAGTATTTTGTTTTACACTATTAAATTCCATTCTATAAATCTGAAAATGACTGTTTACTATACAATGTAATACTCATAACTTGTTGACCCCGGATCGGGTATTTTTCGCGAGACGAGTATTTTAGAATGTTCTTATAAATCGTATGCTTTAATATTTAATCATATATAAGAATTATACACACCTCAACATTTGAACATCTTTTTGATCAATTGCAGCTTATATTTGTTAAGTCTTTCTTATACAGCTAGCTAGTTCTATTTTTAGATCTTAATTATACTGCACTTCACTCAATATTCATACGATTAAAACTTTCCAGTCAATCGCAATGTCTGATTTAAACGGGGTCTTCAAGATTGTCAATTTGACAGTTGGTGCTTTATCAGTGAGTATAAGCCATTGAAGCGTCTAATTATGACGACAATATACTAATCCAACATCTCAGGTGATTTCTGGTCTTACTCAATTAGTTTCAGGAATGTAAGTGTTTCCGATGTTCTTTCAACTTTTTTTTTTTTGATTCCTTTCGCTAACACTCCATGATCATATAGACAACAAGTATGTCAAAATGTATCTCAGCAATCACGCAGCAAATTCTAACTATTAAATCACAAGTTCTTTATCGGATTATATCTGGTGGCCTTTGGTGTTGTGATAGTAGGTCTTGGTACGTTTCACTTTCCTTCTACACACAATGATAAGTTTACTAACGTTATAACAAAAGAATTCAGAATTCCACCTTTGACTCACCAATACGCATCTTTCTTATTTTCATTCTTGGGACGTGGTATTTGTAAGTGAACTAACTTCCTGTTTCGTGCTTGCTCTGTGCATTCTAACATTTGGAAATAGTCTACCTCTTGATTGGTATTTTGATTGCTCATAACCAAGTTATCAGAATTATCTTTGGATTGTTAGTCTCAGTTGTGGGTATTGGTTATATTGTACTTGAGTTCATTCCAAGTATCGAGACCCCAGAGAACTTCAGAACTGAAGGCCACGTCTTGGCTGAAGATGATGCTGATGACATTATCTGAGTAGTTTGAGACATAAACACAAACAAAAAAAAAAAAGAGAAACATTAAGCTTGAAAAAGAATGAGAAAGAGATACAGAAACAGAAACAGAAACAGAAACAGAAACAGAAGACGACAATTGGGAAGCAAACGCCACCCAATTATGGCTTATAAACACTCACTCTTTTTATAAGTGTTGATTTTTCATGTAGTATATTTTTTTCCCCCTTGTAAGTTATTTGTCTCTGCCACAATCACTTTACATGAACAGATAAAAACATCTCACATCAAATTTCCACTAAATTGCTAATCAAGTAACTGAGCTACGCACAACTAGATTACATCTGCTATACATTTGATTTCATTATGAAGTTGAGCGCTTCGCCCGACTTTGCTAATCCTTTTGAGGTTCCTGATGTCTTGGGATCTTTGTGTCATAATGTTGACATAAACAATGCTAGCCAAATGAGGTTTCTGGATGACAACGAGAGTATGCTCACCAAAGAGTCAGTTGATGTGTTTGGACACTCTACGCTTTCTGGTGATCTTTTTGACGACTCCATAGATGAGTCCAGCAATATACCCAATGTAATAAGTCTCACATCGCCTCCTTTATACACAGATAAGACTGTACAAACAATACTTGATATTTCAGCAGAAATGGATGAGGACGAGGATGAGGAACTCTATATTGCCCATTATGTTACTAAGGAGAACACGATTCAAGGGTTGTCCATCAGATATGATTGTCCGGTATACAGAATCAAGAACGTGAATAAAATTAACACAATATCGCACACTGGAGATATAAGGGTTAAGAAGGTTGTGCTTGTTCCATTGAAACACTCTGGTAGTCATCTCAGGCCTACAAAAGTATACGATGCACCAAACCCTGACACCAGCATTCAATGCCAGCATGAAGAAGATGTTCATATGTTCCTAAAAGACTCATTCAGTGCAGATGACGCCTGCCAACTTCGACAAGAAAGTCACCTTGACTTCAGCCGTTTACCAGGATCAGCAATATTAAGAAACATCAGGGAGAGTATTGCCCAAGAGTTTAAGATGCCTGCTACTAAAATCACTGACGATGATGTGAAACTTCATGGTTTCTGTTTCATCGATCAGCCAACCCCGAGCAATGCCATACCAACATTCATAGTCAGAGTACGACCAGCGAGCTTCAACATACCCAGGGACACAAGAACCATACCAATCAGGAAGCAAAATAACCACATTGAGTGTAGAACTACTTGTGAAGCTAACTACCACTCAGATGTACTATTGAAGCTATTACACCACCTAGAAGACGGAATAGAGAATATGATATTTCTCTTCATGGACAGCAGCTTGACCAGTGTTCAGAATCCGAAGAACAACCACGGGATTGAGCTCACAGATCTAGAAAGAACCTCATAAATACAAGAAAGAGTATCGTAAGAATCTGCTTAGTCATCGTAGTATTGTTACTAGTATTGTACTAGTATTAGACACAAAACAAACACTAGCAAATGATACATTTGAGATAACTAGTGATTGCACAAAATCACCCAGGATATAGAACATAGAGTCATGGATGCTACTGACGTGCAGCATTGTTTGACAGATAATGGGTTAGTCGAGATTCCTGCCGATTCTTTCACAGCGTTTCGCTTCATTTATGGTGATGCTGCTGAATTCTCACACGCTTCAGAGGTTGTTTTGCTAGGCTCAATTCCAAAACTTTGGTTCAATGAAAGAAGTAATGGTCTGCTGAGGACAATATACAAATCTGCTTATCACAATGTGCGTAACGGAGTTGCGGATGTTTTTGAAACGTCCTCAAAATTTGGACTATCAAAGGCCTCTTTTGACTCGAACACAAACAAGCTAGCAAAATTATTAGCGAGAATACCGCTTGATGATGATGATGATGATGATGATGATGATGATGATGATGAATACAATGAAACAACATCCCTTGAGAGTATAGGGGATTACGAGCAAGACAACGCCAGAATGAATGATTTTACCTACAAATTACATTCCAGATCCAATAATGATGAGCATCAAGATCAATACTCCCAACAGGTATATACACATGTTGCAAGCTCCAAAATTAGTCACACTGCGAACTCCCCGAAGTTATTAGAGCCTGTGATTGCTAAAAATATTGACCCCCTTGCTGATGGGCAAAGAGATGTGGAACTTCTAACAGCTGAGACATTCAGGAACCCTGACTCACACTCCAGTAAAGGCAATGTGTCTTCTTCTACACTTTCTACAATTGAATTACCTGCAAAGTCCAAAAGTGTTAAATTTGTTGGGTCAATGAACTCACGAAGGTCTTCGAGACAAATATTGAACATGAAACCAGAGCCCGATACAGACCCCATGATATTGCCTCTTTTTAAAGCACACAAGAGATCGAACGGTGTCAGAAAAGCTGCATCCAAGACTAAGAATATACTGAAAAGGGATATCATCAAGATGAACCAAAGAAGGATATTTCAAAAGCTTTCAAAGGCTTATTCAGTGGGAGAGATTGTAAAATCAGAAAAATTATTGGTTCTGGTAAAACAGAAATCACAGGCCCAAGCTTCTTTTTCACAATTCACTGAGACTGAATCATGCGATACTAGAATTCTCGAAAGATGGAAGGAATTCATTGTAGTTGCAAGGGCTACAGGTGAGATTGAAACACCACTTTTGATCCAATTCTACACAAAGAGAGAAATCCCAGATACCCTCAATTCAAAACACTCAGATAAAGAACTAGACTTCAAATTGGATAGGTCAATAGTCATCAATTTTTACAGCCCTTTGGACAAAACAATAGCGATCACTAAAAAGGACAAAGTGTATATATTGAGATGTCAGACACCCTCGTCGTCAATGAAATGGTTAAAATTCTTGAAAGAAACTTTGGGGGTGACTACTCCTTCCTCTTTGAAATTAGAAATCCCTGACTTGAAGATATCGATGAATCTCCCGATTACTAGAAAGATTTATCGCTTAATCGAAGACGAAAAAAAAAATGATGGTGATGAAGTTCTTAGACTTCATTTAACAGAGAACGGTTACCGTCGTCAAAACAACCCTTTAGTTGAGTACCTTTCTCTTAAAATCAGGAACAGGCTAGCTGATTCTGGATATGTTGAAGTCGCTAATCAGGTTAAAAATGAGATACACCATCTTGGGTTCACTTGGCGTCAATATGATCGATTGGAGTGGGTATTTGGAGAAGCACTATATGATTTGTTTTGGCAACAATCAATGAATGAAACACATATTCTTGAGCTAAGAAGAATTGTCCATGCCCCCACAGTTATTGAAGAAATGAAAGAGCCATCTCCCATCGAAGGCTTCTTAACTAGAGTCACTACAAGAATGGGCTCTTTCAAAGCGGGTTTACTTCCAAAACAAGTTTTTAAATTCTCCTACTTTTTCACAAGTGATAGTTTATTGTTTTTTTGTCATTCATATAAAGCAGTACCACCTTTCCGTTACTCAGACGAATTGGCTGGCCAGAGTGTATCAGAGTCAACTAGGTTTAAGAAACAAATGAGCTCAGCTATTACTCCTGATGTATATCATCATAATCCATATCCCTTAGATCATCAAGGAAAAATTGAATGGCTTTCTCCTGGTCTATCAGTTGAAGCATTTAGAAGAAGAGATAAATTTGCGATTTACGAACTGGAAAGAAGGGTAGGGTCAATTATAAGAGCAGATAATGTCATAGATTTGAATGAGGCTGAAAGTATACAAAATTTTGATCCATTAAAAGTACCAGTGGCTGTTGATATCGCTAATAATCTGGTTTGGGATCACACTTTTGAGACAGTCGAACAATTGAAAAATCATCGTGATTGCTATTTTAGTATCCTAATGAAATCTGGAACTATTTTGGTATTGAGGGCATCAAGTGAGCCAATTAGAAATGAATGGGTTCAAAGATTGACTAAGTTGAAAATATATTGGAGTGAAAGAAGAATCTCTGAAAGAGATTTATTGAATAACTTGATATCAAAGAATTTCGAAGGAACAAAACTTAGTGACTCTGGTAGAGGAAATATCAGTCATTCAATAGAGAAATGGGAGAATGGTAAAGGTATTTCAGATCCATCAGTTTTCAATATTACCCCATTCTCACTTTTTAGACCAATTATAAGATCTGGGCTGCTATATCAGAAGCCCAAGAAGCATTCTTCATTTAGAAAGTTCCAAGTTGTGTTGGTTCCTGGGTTCTTCATCTTATACCATGCATTTTCAAGAAGTTTTACAGGAACATCACTGAACGCTTCTTACCATTCACACTATATGACTATACCTATATCAGAATGCTATGTGTATTCTGGTTCACTGTGCTCTCTAGATTTGGTTGAGCCTGAGAAGGAAATTGATACTTTCAACCCTGGCGATAATCATATTCCAAGGGTTTACGGTGATGGATGTCTTTCAAATGATGATGAGGCCACTAGATGTTTCACTCTATGGTTTGGTAAGAAAAGAGCTATTGCTAATCATGGAATTAACGTTGGTTACAGTGAATCAGAGAAAAACTCAAGAATAAATGGTCCATCAAATCCGGGATTGATTAGAACTGTTAGTAGATTAGGAGTAACTGGAAGAAGTATGGTGTTCATGTGTCGATCCCGACAGGAAAGAGACTTGTGGGTTGGAAATCTTTATACCCAATTAGAAAGATTCGCTGTGAGTGAGAACTCAAAATTGTTTAAATGAAGTACTAGAAAACATCTCCACAGAAATAACGCTGAAATGAATATATTATTTATTAAATTTTTAGGAAAGTTCCATTAGTATGTATTAGTGTCATAATCACTAAGAGAGAGGTGTGCAGCAGTTTCAACCAAAGCATCATCGATGTCTTTGAATAATCTGCTCCAACGAGAGGCCTGGGGATCTGTATTTTCATTTATATCAATTGCAAGAGGTTTCTCTGTATTTATTGATGGAGAAGATTCACTAACACTTGAATCGGTATTGAAACGCGCAGAACTTGAGCTGTCATCATCTGTAAACTCTTCTTGATTATTTTCTTGTTCAATTTCATGTTCAAGTTCAAGTTCATCTTCATTTTCATCATAGTCACTACTTGGCTCAAAGTCAGAATCAAAAGAATCTGAATCGAAATCTTCCTGGTCATTTGATATAAAGCCATTGAATGATAAGTTCAAGTTTACAACTAAGTTCTCCATGATTTTTTCCCAAACATCCACAGTCAAGATATTCTTAGATGATTCTCTAATTGATTTTGATGATTTTGTGTTTAGTACTCTTATGACTAACTGGTTCATCAATGGTAACTCATTTAAAGTAGAGTTTATAACTGCATTCGATAGAATCAACAAAAAAAATTGTTTTTCTGGTTCAGAATCCATGTAATATTCAATAACTTGGTTAACGTTGCTAGTTGCGTCATCAGAGGTAACACCTAGTTTTCCAGTAACTTCATTGATATCACCGGTGCAATGAACAGTTTTTAGTGAATCTCTTGTATATATAATTTTGAGAGTTTGAAACTGATGAGATAAAACTTTTGAAATGTTAGTCAAAGTTATTATCGATTCATTTGATATAACTCGTTCGTGATCAATAATCAAAATCAAATGATCGGTTTGCTCAAAGTAGGTTGATGGAGTTTCCACGACTGGAGTCTCCTTATCATTATCGTGTAAAATCATAGGAGAAAGTAACACTGGTAATGTGAGCTCATCAGCTTGGTGATTTTCAGAGCCAGTTGAAGGGCCTTTGGAAATATTGACAGTTGATGATAAACTTGTAGAATCAAAGACGAATTCATAATCACATAAACCAGCTATCCATTTTTGTAAAATCGAACTTGATTTTTGAGTCAAGTACAATGATTTCGAATTGCTGAAGGATAATTTCAAAAGTGATGAGTTTGGTGTTTTTATCTCAGGGGGTGTTACTAAATCATAAACCAACATGCTAGTATAATCTTTATTCACCAAAACAATGCTTTGTTGAAATAGATAAACGATTAATTCTTTAAAACTTTCACCAGTTTCGGAGACCTGCAATTTGTCCACCAATCTTAAAATTCCAAATTCATCAACAACAGCTTCAGTAATAGAATTGTTATAATTCTTTTGAAGGTTTTCAACTAATGTTGCAACATGTTCAGATCTTGAAATTGCTAGAGTTAACTTCTTTTGATCTGATAGTGAAAGATTACTATTCATTGTATTATCAAAAGCAACAAAATTTGAGTCGATAGGTGAAGGTGTTTTTGGAACGGATGAAACAACAGATGAAATAGCAGATATCGAAGATCCTCTTGATTGTGATTTAGAGAATCTGTTGGATGGCTGCTGGAAACGATTGAACGGTGTATCTGGAATATTGATACTCAAATCTTTTGAGTTTTTGTTGGATAGGGAAAGGGACTGGAATTTTTTTTTAGCATTTACTCCATGGGACTGTGGTGAAGCTTTTGCTGAGGCTTTATAACGCTGACGGGATGCACGAGGCATTTCATAGTTTGAAGATATAATGAGTGAATCTGTAGATGACGAGTTTTTGATGACTGAACGTTGTGGTGGTGAGATCAATTTTCTCGAGATTATTGAATCAGTTGTATTATCATCAGTAGGTATTGCAACTTTAGAGCAGACTTCACATCTGGGGAAAATTTTATAAGGGTTTATATCCATTTTGTCGTGATCAATGAGAACCCAAAGGCATTCTTCATGACAAACATGGCCACATGTTAGTTCAATAATTTTCTCAAAGTGTAATCTGGAAGATACAAGCTCATCACAAAAACAGCATTTGATGTTTTTAAATGTTTTACGAGCTTTGGGAATTGAGTTTCTGGGGAAGTACGGTTGAACAGCGGGTGGAGTTCCGTAGTCAAATGAATTATAGGGGATCTGTTGTAATGCTGGTGTTGATGCTATTCCTATTTGTGTTGTCTCTGAACGAGGTATAGATGTTGTTCTTGTTTGGTTTATTTGAGGCCCACTAATGGTATCGTTGTGTCGTATGAAAGGCTTGGGGCTTGTGAAAAAGGATATGTTTGAGTCAGAAGTGGTGTTGAATGATTCGAGTGAAGGATTTATTGGAGTTCCCAGGACATTATTCGATCCCTTGTGCGATGTGCTGCTGTTGTTCAATGAGGACGAATACTGGTGCAGCTTGTCCTGAATCTTGGACCATTTCGAGGATATGGGTGTAGAGCGAGACGACTTTGATGGTTTCTGGGTCTGGGGAGGAGTTCTGGAAGTTCTAGAGTCCCTTAGCATTGGGCCGTTTCCCTGATTTAGTGCTGATTTAGTGCTGATTTAGTGCTGATTTAGTGCTGGTAGTGATGGCGGTGGGTGGTGATGGTGATTCGGGTTCCAAATCCCTTTTGTTTGAGGCTTCAAACTTTCAGTAATAAATAAATTTAAATGCTGCATAAGTTCATAAATCATAAATCTGAAACAAAACAAAAAAAACGACCATTTACTTCATTAGGCAATTTTCCCAAAACGGATTGTATTGTTTAACACAAAAAATCTCTTATATTACTTTTTATTGTTTTTGTGTTGTGTTACCCGGTCTCAATTTTTTTTTTTTTTTTTTTATCTGATAATCAAAAAAACTTGACGTTAAACGTTTTAAAAATATTATTCATTTTTTTATTACAAAAACTCCCCTTTTTTTTTTTAATATAAAACATTATTAAAACGTAAAAAAACGGGGGGAAATTTTTTTATTCACACAATTCAAATTCAAAAATTTAACAAATTATTTTTAGCGCCAAAAGAATTTGTTTGTTTAAATTTATTTATTTTATCTTAAAAGTTATATAAAATTTCTTCTGGCCGTTGCCAAACTTTGTTATTAATTGTTTTATTTAAATCAAATTAATTTGATTTTAAAACAATTCTCTTGGTTAAAAGCACATGGAAATACACCGACCTTACAAGGACATTTACATCGTCAATTCCAATTATAATCATTATGGCAATTCTGTTTTGTCCACCATCCATTCCAACTCTGTACTGACGAATAACTCGCGTGCCGTTACCGCCACATCAAGATATAACACAAACCACTCATGTCAGTCAAGTAACTCCAACTCTTCAAGAAGAGCCAATGTCGACGAGGGAGCTAAGAAAAAGCCCAAGTTTAACTACAGATCTTTGCTTCTTCCTGAAAACCTTAGCGTTAAAAAACTACTGAATCGTCTTGATAACGATAGCTTTAGCGTTTTTAGTGCATCTTCAAAAGGAGCCCCTGTCACCATCAATAACTTACCCTTGGAATTGATGAAGCTCATTTTGTCTTATGTTGATAACTATGAAACAAGCATCTATTGTCTTTATATCAATAGACATTTCAACAAAGCTGCAAAATCAATTGTTTATGAAGCTCCGTTGTTAACATCAACTTATCGTCTCGGCCAGTTTATCACTTCTTTGAGAGAAAACCCTACCAATGGTGAGCTAGTGAAACATATCGATCTATCAAAATTAACCCCAGGATTACTGATCGATCCCGATAACGGATCTATTTCTTCTAATGATGAGGATTCATACTTAGATTATGCACTTGCTAGTTGGAGAGACTGGAGGTATAGAGGGGACCCTTTATATGGATCATCATTGTTAAACTCATATAACCTATCAAAATCAAAATCTACGGTAAGTGTTGACTCTTTATCTACAGTTACTTCTATGAAATTGAGACTTTTCAAAAAATTTAAAGATGAAAGTAATATTGGTGATTTCCATTTGATAAAATTCAAAAACTTATCCAAATTATTTAAATTGAAGAGAAATTCATCAACAACGGCTTCTCAACTGAAAGCTAGAATTTCATCTACAAAATTGCCAAAACCTTCTACTTCCAATGGGATATCCAGGGTTGCATTTGATCAAAAAATGGTGAAGTTTAATATTAGAGATCCTAAATCTCAACCTTTCACAGAGCCACATCCTTACACAAATAAATTTTTGCTGAAATATTCTTCATCAAAAGATATTCCTATTGGTCATGTACTCTATATTCTTGAGCTTTGTCCTTATTTGACATACTTGAATTTGTCTTCAATCACATTATCCCTTGATTTCAAGATTGTTTATCCTGATGCAGCCCCTACAAAATTAAATTCACTGGTTGAAGAAGTTTTACCGTCAGAGTCTTTCGGCAATTTAAGACATGGATTCAAACCCTTTTCTAAACCATCATCAAACAAGTATGATAACCTAAGGCCAAATTATATGTCTGACTCGAACGGTCATTTTTATATGAGAAACTTCCAGGACCAATTCATAAAGTTGTCAGAAAATGATATTTTAATGAAAATCGCTGGTCTAAAATTCTTGAAAGAATTGAATCTATCTTCAATATCATGGATAAATTTCAAAAGTTTGAAAAATCTAACTCAAAATGGTGAATTTTTATTAAATGATAGTTTAAGGTTATTAGACCTATCTGATTCAGGAATGTTGAGAGATCTCAAATGGGCTAAAGAGTTTAAAGATATGGAGGAACTTCGATATTATTTCAAGGGAGATAAACAACCTGATGATGAAGAAGAAGAAGATGAGAGCCAAAGCGCCATCCTCGCACGTACTATTGGTATGAACTATTGAATTGAATATCTCGCACATTATTTTTTTTTTTTTTTCATTATTTCTTTTTCGATTTACACAATTTGCTTTCACTAATTGAATTTGGCTGGCTTCCATTTTATGTTATTTTATAACTCAATTGAATCTGTCCTTTATTTTTTGTTCTATTTTTGATTTGGATTAAACCAAGGTGGTTTATGGTGTCTGTTCATGGAGTTTAAAATTTCATTTTGCTCAATTGCTTTGTATTGTGCTCTCTAGTATACATATAAGTCTTATGTTTAAAAATACCCTGTATTCATTATGATTTTTTTTGCCTCTATTTGAACCTGGGTGGCCTATTCTCTTTATTTCTAATTAACCTTGTATGCAGCCATTCCACAGCATCTTGCACTCCGTCACCTTTGATGGCACTCACGGGCAAAACTCTACTATCTCTTGCACTAAGATGTTCCGCTATTGGATTGAAGATCTCTTTGACATCTTCCACTTCTAAGTGGTCACCCTGATCTTGTTTATTAGCCAACATTAAAATGGGTATACCTTCGATGGCATCATCGGTAATTATCTTCAGTAAAGTATTTCGACATTCTTCTATTCTTTTTTTATCAGTGGAGTCTACAACAAAGATTATGGCATGGCAACTGGAATAATATTCCTCCCACAAAGACCTGAGAGTTTCTTGACCACCAACATCCCAGAATTTTATTATCGTCTTGTTGATGGTGATATGTGCAACGTTTTGACCCACCGTTGTTGTGATTCTCTCCGGAGGAATGATTTTTGCATCAGGAGTGAAGATAGACTTCACCTTCTCCAGCAATGTCTGACTGATTGTTAGCAATTGGCTCTCAAGAAAAGTTATCAACATGTATACTCACAGTTTTACCAGCGTTGTCCAGACCCAGGATCAGTACAGCATATTCTGCCATTGTTAGTCACCGCACCGAGATGGAAAGCAAAACCACACAAACACCCACCTTCTTTCTTATTCCAGTTTGCATACAAACTCTGTGCCAAATGGAACATCGCAACACTCAAGAGAAACTTGCTGATTGTGTATTAAATTTACAATTACAATTACAATTAACTAAAAACTGTTTGTACATACAAAACTAAAATGTTATTCATTATACTTCGCGAATTTCAAATCAAAAAATTCACCCACCATAAAAATTTTTAACGCTAAAATGGACAAAACTACTGCAAACAGAAAATCATTAAAACGAGAAAGATGAGTGACAAAAGAGCAATTCCTGAAGCTGTTGTCGAGTTCATCAAGGGATTCTACAAAGCCTTTTTAGAGAACAATGTCTACGAACTTCACAGCTCTTACGAGTTCGGTTTCAACAAGCTTACTGAGCAATATTACAAGAACAGTGCATGGCCAGACCCAATCACTGAGGTGTCTCCTTTAGTCAACGATGACCAGATCTTCTTGGTGCTATACTCAGAAGTTTACTACAGACACGTCTATGCTAGATTGACCCCTACTCTGGAACACAGAACTGGTTCCTATAATAACTATTGTAACTTGTTCAACTTACTTTTAAACAATGAGGATGGTCCTGTTACATTCGAGCTTCCAAACAAATGGTTATGGGAAATTATCGATGAGTTCATCTACCAGTTCAACCAATTCTCAGTTTACAGATCAAGATTGATTTTGACCAAAGACAAATCAGACCCTGTGGAATTGAACTATGTTCAAGAACATCATGAAGTCTGGAGTGCTTACTCTGTTCTTAACGCCCTTTATTCCTTGATCGGTCGCTCAAACATCATCGAGCAGTTGAAGGAACAGAAACAAAATGGATACTTCAGCAACAGTAATGTCAGTCCTTCCACTGCAGGTGAATACGGGTCTCTAGCTATTTACAGAAACCTTGGATATTTCTCCATCATTGGTCTTTTAAGAATCCATACACTCTTAGGTGATTTCACTCTAGCTCTGAAGTCTATGGAATATATCGATTTAAACAAGAATGCCTTTTTCACCAGAATTCCAGGATGTCATTTCACAACTTACTACTATGTCGGATATTGTTACCTGATGTTACACAGATATTCAGATGCTATCAAGACGTTTTCCCACATCCTGCTGTTCATCTCAAGAACAAGAAATATCAACAGATCTGGTCAATACGATATTGTCACCAAAAAATCTGAACAGATGTACGCTCTTTTGACAATCTTGGTTGGATTATCACCAACAAGAATCGATGAAACTTTACACAATGGTATCAAAGAAAAATTCGGTGACAAATTTGCCAAGATTCAAAGAGGTGGTGAAGAATCGATAAGTGCTTACGAAGATTTATTTAAATTTGGATCTCCAAAATTCATTTCTACCTCAGTTCCTTTACCAGGTCATGTTAGTGATCCATTATTTTTACACTTGAAAATCTTTATGTTAAAAGTTAAAAGTGTTGTTTCTTTCCCTACTTTAAAATCTTATTTGGCTTTATATACCAAGCTAGATATTTCAAAACTTTCTAAATTATTAGATATTGATGAAGAAGAGTTAAATTCCATCCTTTTAACTTACAAATTGAACAACAGACAGTTGAAATGGACTGAAGGTGAACTACTAGAAGGTGAATATGTTAATGTCTATGATTTAGATATTTCATTAACTGATGAAGATGGAAAGACACTTTTCCATGTCAAAGAAACAAAAAACGTTAGAAAGTTGTCCAACTGGTTCATCAGAAATACTATCAAGAATTACAGCACTCAAGATGCTATCAATGGTAAAAATGAACCAAGTCTCAACAAACCAAAGAGGGTTCAAGCATAATAAAAGGCTTAAATTATTATATTACTTTTGCGATTTTTGTGTGTGTTTTTTTGTTTTCGTTGGAACTGTAGGCAAATTTAATTTCCGAATTAAGAAGTCAACCTCATCTCATCTAAAAAAAAAAAAAAATTTGGCCTGAAAATAAATTTTTAGTAGTACAAAAGACAAGCCAAATAACGGTGGAATAAAGTATCAAAACCACTTAATTTGAAGTGAAAAATGGCTCTGTCAAAAGAATATGTCTCCGATAGCTCAGATTCTGAAAGTGATCTCGAAGATGTTGGTTTCCAAGTACCAAAAGGATATCAGAAAATAGAATTGGATCAATCAGCTCCAAGCTTGAAACATAAAGAAATCTGGTTAATCAAAGCCCCAAAGGGTTTCAAATTCGAAGAATTAAAGAAACTACCTATTTCCTTCAACCCAGCCGAAAGTAGTATAGAATTTGAGACTGATTCTAAAAATTATCAAGTTCAAGAAGATCTTACAAATATCAACATCAAAGACGAAAATACTACTAAATACTCTCTAATAACACCAAACTCTGATAACAATAAGTTAAAAATTAATAAAAAATTGAAGATAGATAGATTTTACAACATCAGACAGACTGTGAAGATTCCAGAGATAAATTATGGTAAAGTTGTTAAAAAGAGAAAAAACGTTCAAAAAGTGACAGGTTTAAGTCCTAAACATTTTGCTACGGGATATGGTAAAACAGAAGATGATGTAGCCAGTGATTTTGAGAATAAAGATGCAGGTGATAATGATATTGAAGAAGTTCAAGACAATGATGGAGATATTGTAATTCCAGATGAACCATCAACATCAAAGAAAGAGAAGAAACATAAGAAAGATAAAAAGGAAAAAAAAAAGAAAAATAAATCACGTAAAAGTGAAGCTTAAACAAAACTGTCATTGCATTTTCATATGTTTGTTTGTTTTAGAAACTAAATACTGTATACATTGAAACCATCAAAAAATAAAAAAAATAAAAATAGAAACCTTACTCTATTCATTTCATATTATAATCTTTTAAGATACCAGCCATATGAGTATTTGTAATTTTACCTTTCCTTTGTTTTCTCTTTTTAGTTTGTTGATTAACGTCAGATCTTTTGATAGTTGCAGGGTCAACACTTGCAGGTTTAAGACCTAGTTTGTTCAATTTACCAGGCAATTCTGATTGTTCTGGTAATTTTATATTTAACCATAGTTTGACGAATTCTTCATCAATAGTACCTAATTCACCACCAATATTTGCCCATACTAGTCTTGGATGATTATCTTTTTTGGTTCTTAATACTAAGATCTTACCTTCTTTCTCTAAATCATTTATGGAATCAATACAATCATTCCAGCCATCTTTTAATTCTTTAACTGATATGCCTCTAAATGTTGATTGAGATCTTAAATATATCAGTAATTCATCTTTAGATTTAATGTTGTGAATAGAAACGTATTCCAATGTATTATTGAGCTCATCAAATTTGATTTTAGCTAGATTTTTGATTAACATGAGGAGTTTGTCCTTTTGAGTTGAATCGTTAAGATTCAAATAAGAGACTAACGTATCAACAGGGACAGGAGCATTTCGTTCTTTTACGTATTCAACCGCCAGTAGAAGCTTTGTGGATAAATGTGAGCTGGAAACGTCTAGAGCCGGTTTCTTTGGCTTTGAATATTCTAGTTCGTCGTCTTCAGCATATCTTTTGAATCCGGCTGTTGAAGTTGCCTTTTGATTCGATAATTTGGTGCCATTGGATGACGCCGTTGAAGGTCTTGAAGAACCGGTAGGTTTAGTAGCTGAAGAAAGCACCGGTGCTGACTTCACCTTATTTCTAAAAGCGTTGAGATTTGCCAACAACGGATTCGACATTTCCCACTTTTAGACAAAGTTTTGTGTGAAACTTTGAAACTTTGTACGGTTATTTGCGTCAATTTGTAAATTTGTATGTGATTACATTATTACTTTTTCTGGTGTCTTTTTTTTGGTTTGAAGCACTTGAACCAAATGAAAAACCAAAAAAAAAAAAATAGTCACGTGATGATTTTTTGTTTTGCACATAAATTTTTTATATGTGCAGAAAAATTTTACACTTTTTCTCTACACTTTTTTATAAAAAAAAAAGGCGAACTTGAAACGGATCTGTGAAGTTGTGAGTGGTTTCTTGCTACTTCGATTTCTGCTTGCTGCTTTTTTGGTGGCTGGTGGAGCAGCCGTTTTTGTTTGGAGATTGACGTTTTAACCATCTTTAAAACCATCGCTGTTGGAGGTTGCCGTTGGTCTTCTGACCAGGTCAGGCTGACCCATGAAATGGTGATGACCTAGAGTATGGTACATTTTCTGTATAACCGTCTAATTCATGAATCTTTGTGCAATTGATCTTGGTAATTATCTTATTTATCGATATCTTTAGTATGAGTAGTACAATATTATAATAAGTATTGATTTCAATATAAAATAAAAGAATTCGCGACAAACTTTCTCTCCTTTATTTATAAGTCACAACACGCCATTAAAACACTAAAACATGTCCACCAAACGTCTCCTAAGACTCTTCTCATCACTCAGTGTGCTTCAGAAGAAACCAGTATCGAATGTATCTAGCATTTCAAAAGAGGAGATCGCTAGAGCCATCAGTTTGCTTCAAAGCAAAGACTTCAGCCTGACCTCAGATACTATCACAGACCGTGAGAAATCCAAACTGATTAACCAGTTCACTACCGCTTTGAATTCAGATATCAAAGAGCAAGACAATTCCTCGATCAACATGCATTTCAACCAGTCCATTTCGGGTTTGAATGACCTGCTATCTGCGTCAATACTGAACACAGCAAACTTGAGCAAGGATATCACAAAATTAGATTCAATCAGTATCAAAGAAATCATATCCAAGTGTACTAGTGAAGAGATGCTATTGCACACTTTTGACCAGTTTGTGCATAATGACATGATGACAGTTAATAATTTCAGGTTGTTTCTGCTGAATAAGAATTTAATTGATATTGATCATATAATAAAGAAACTACAGTTCATGGATCCATCCAACAAGCAATTTGTTAAACACAAACTACTGCTCACAACGAAGGCATTAATGCTCAAGGACCAGAAACTATCACTTGAGCTGTATAAAGATAACATCGAGTCATGGGTGAGTTTATACCAAAGCAATTCGTTGTCGAAGCTATTAGAGAAATCATTATATCAAGTACATTATAAAATAACCAAGGACGTTAGTTTGCTGATTGAACTTGTGCGGACACCAAGCTCCTACATCACGCTGATAGAAACACTTCCCAGACAGGTGATTTTATTGACTGAGGCAGCAACGACACATCATTTACAATTCACCAAGAACCAAAAGTATCTGATTGATTTCATCGAGATCGTCAACAACCAGCCATTAACAGTGGAAAATAAACTTATCCTGAAGAACTTGATTAAGCTGAGCATCGACAATAGAGTCCATTTGGAAAAGATCGGACAAGAGAACGAATTAACGGTGCAGAAATGTCGCTTTGTGAATGGCTTAAGCGAGATTGGGAAGAAACTAGGAGACTGTGCTGGCCATGCCATGGCGAGAGTCCAGAAACACTCTGCAGAGACCGTTTACTCAGAAACAGTGTTACGTTTTGTATAGACTATATAGACTACTTTTTTAAAAGTTTCTATTAATTACGTCAGTTACGCGCAAATTACTCTTTACAGCCATATATTTGTATTTCCCGAGAAGATTATTAATTATGATACCCCAGTTTCATTTATCAATTAATCACCATAATATCTAACAAAACCCCATGCAAATTGGAACAAATTTTGGAAGGGCAAATGACCATATCTTCGGCTGTGGGTGTTCATGAAACAAAACGAGCATGGACAACACTGATCACTAACTCAAACTACGTTCCTGGAGTTCTCACGCTCGATTACTCACTGAAACGTGTGCATTCGAAGTACAAGTTGGTTGCTCTTTACACTGATAGGTTATCCAAGGAGTCTCTACACCAGTTAACCAGTCGAGGGATAGATACTATCAAGATCGAAAGCTTACAACCATCTTTATCATCTTTGAACTATTCAAATGACCCACGATTCATCGATTGCTGGTCAAAGTTGCAATGTTTCTCATTATACCAATTTGAGAGAGTTGTACAGATCGATAGTGATATGGTGGTGCTGAAAAACATGGATGAACTGTTTGATATTCCTTTAGATTTTGAGAATCGATTATTTGCTGCAAGTCATGCCTGTGTTTGTAATCCGTACAAGAAAGAACACTATCCTAAAGACTGGACTCCACATAATTGTGCATTCACTGAATACCATTCAAAATCGAGCAGTCACAATGATATCATGTTGGGACCAGCTCCACATAATACCAATCTACAATTACTCAATGGGGGACTGCTGGTGCTTCAACCTCATAAAGAAGTATATGACAAAATGGTTGAGAAATTACAAAGTGAGATTGTGACATATGCTTTTCCAGACCAGGATCTCTTGGCTGACGTTTTCCATTCTAAATGGGTCGCTTTATCATATGTGTACAATTACCTGAAACCATTTAAGAACATCCATCAAAACTTGGAATTTGATCAAGTTAAAAACATTCATTATATATTAACTCCTAAACCATGGGAGGTTGATAAAGATTTTGAAGATGAAACAGACACCTTCAGGCATTGGTGGGATATCAATGACGAGAGATTGAGAAAAGAATTAGAGCTCAATTAGTCAACTTCATCAGTTAATAGATGTTCCAGAATATATTTTGTGTATGGTGTTGGATCAACATCAATAATATCCTGTTGTTTCAAATCAACACCTTCCCCACCATATTTCACTGGCACTTCTTTGCCAATGAATTGGGAAAGTTTATTCCCATTGCTTAACATTTGAAATTTCTTTGTAGTTTCAGTCGGTAACCATTTCTTAGCAAAATCGTAAATCCATGCCATTAAAGAAGGAACGTTAACAAAGAACTTCCTGGACAAGATTTCGGGATAGTGAGCTTGAAACAATTGCACAACACTCTTACTAGCAGCAGATGTCTTCTTATCAAATCTGAAGAATGAAACGCCTTCATAATCATGAACTTGAACCATTTGGTTGTATTCTGATTTGGTGAATTCTAATAATTGTAAAGATCTTTCCATTAAACCAACTCTGTAACGTATGAATTTCTCAAGATCCTCAAATATATCTTTTGATGCACCATAAATGTTCCAATTCACAATATCATGATCATTTTTAGTTAAGATACCAATTTCTAATAGTTTTGGATCATGTTTTTCAATAAAACCAGCTTTCAAAGGTTGAAAAGTCTTCCTCCACTTCAACGTTTCAGTCAATTGTTCCTTTGCAGCTTCCAAATCAAATGCTCTAGCTTTCAAAAACTTGAAGATCAATGCGTCTCTTGCATCTTTGTTGTAAAAGTCCCCAAATGAAGATAGCTGGTGTCCATAAAGCTCATCATAATCGGCCTCTTTCAGTATGCTTGGAAGATACTCTTCGATGAACTTAACAAATGCTTCTTTTTCTGTGTCATTGGAAAACACAACTGTTTCAACGTATGAGTCACTCATTTCTGAATTATGACTTAGTTTAATTGAAATGAGGTGTATTAATTATCATATTATCATATGTTTTTCTTCATTTCGGAATGTACAATCATCGAAGTATTTATTATATTGAAAAAAAAAAGAAAAAAAAAATACAATTGAATGTGTATTGTATAGATTATGTATTTGATTGAGCAATGAAAATGATTCTAGATTCTACTTGTTCTTCTTTTCAATGGCCACTTTGGATTTTTTGAACCCTATTATTTGCAAGAAAAGCACCAGGTTCAGTGCAAAATTAACAACAAAACCAACAATGATCAGATTGTCTTTGATACCACTGGACAACACTGTAAATACTCTAACCAGTGTTCCCACCATACTTGCGCCAACTGACGCACCAGAGAGTGCACCGGTCGATTTTTGTGTGAAATTGGTTAATATTTGAGGTAATTTTGCCAATATAGCTAAAGGAACAGCAAATTTAACCAACTCCTTGACACTCTCATTAGATAAGACACCGATGTTCTCTGGGAAGTCAGCACCTAATAGACTATATGCGACCAAAGCTAGAACACCAATAAAAACATTGATAAAGCTAGTTTTGTTGTTATAATACAAAACCAGAATCATTATGATTGTATTCTGTAAAATGACAAAAGCTGTCTCGCCAAATGTAGAGAATGGGTTACCTTTTCTGAAATTGTAGGCAACAATGATCAATTGACTCAAAGTGTCTAATAAAACACTGATCAATGATATACCTTTAGCAGAAGAATTTGACAGAATAGACACAATCTGTGGCAATTTCACGATCCCACCAAAGCCGAGAATGGCATAGCTCAGAGAAGTTGAGATGAATGAGTTCAGCAAAAGAGCAGAATCAGCAGAAAACCAATCCAATTTTAAAACAATAGTATCAAAAACAGGTCTTGTGTACAATTGACGGCCATACTGAACCAAATGTGGTGGCAATTTCGCCAAAAAAGGACGCACCTCAGTGAAAACAGGCTCCAAAACAGGACTTAGCTTCAGTAAAGTATCAGAGATCACTTGTGACATATTTCCAGTTTACAAATAAAATGATATTTTAACAATTGTTTGATTTTTGTTTAAAAAGGGAATAATTTGACTATGTGTTCCAAAAAGGTAAATTTTCGCGGAAACTGCCTCTAAGTCAACAAAAACAATAGTGAAATAAAATAAAAAATTATTACTTCAAAATTTAAAATAACAGTAAATTCACCGTTTTAAAGGGAGTTTTTTGCCAGGAGAAAAACAGGTCCGGAAATTCATCTTGCGGACTCTGCTCACTGGAAATTGACTACTGATTTTGAATCATTAATAGAAGATTTCGAGGAATTTAGAGAATGTCCTTCCAACCCAATAATCCCTTTCCTGAGAATCAGAATCAAAATCAGAATCTAGATACAAGTTCCAATCCAGATCAATTGTCCTTTCTGAGTGAGGCAGATCAACTTAAGTTCCAGAACTTGTTTCAGAATGTCACTAATTCCTTATCAATCTCTCCAGAAGCTGCTAGATCTATCCTGCTGAAATCTAACCTAAGCCCACATCATCTTGCCAGAATATGGGAGCTAGCCGATATAAATAAAACTGGAGACTTGATGTTCCCGGAATTTGCATTGGCATTGCATTTGTGTAACGTTGTTTTGCGAGGTGGCGATTTGCCTTATCAATTGGATCCCCAAGTCAAACAGGAAGTTTCTAATTATGTTGACAGAATAAGTTTCAACATACCAGAGGAGAGTGGGCCAGTGGAAACTACTATTCCCCAGAGAAGATTAAGTCATTCAACCACTAATGATATTCTTGAAACCCAACCGGTTTCTGGCTCTGTACCTCAACAACAGCGGTTTAACCAATTGCCATCTCAGTCATATCCACAACAACCTCTGAATAATCAACCAAATGGATTGGGATTTGGAAACAATAATTTCTTGAATTATCAGCCTACAGGTTTAGCAAATGCTCCCTCAAGTTCAAGTTTTGCTCAACCTTCAAACAACAACACACAGGCTCCTCCTGTATTCACTCAAGGTGGAAAATCCTTCACGAACCCTCAGACTGTCAACACTGAACTGAACCAAAACCCTGATCTCTCTGGAACCAATGTACAGCTGCAGCAACAGCTCACAGGATTTGTTCCATTGCAGTCAAACCTTACTTCATACAACCCAAACCCAATCCCTAACCAATTAACCGGGGGAGAGCCATTGAAAGATCAGAAAACTGGTCTGGTTCCACTTCAGACGCAGGCCACTGGCACGAATGCTTTAAATCCACAAACAACAGGGCTTGTGCCATTACAGAGTCATATCACTGGCACATCTGCTTTAACCCATCAGCAAACAGGATTGGTTCCATTGCAGAATCAGACAACTGGACTGCCACAACTGGCACGTCAACCAACTGGTTTAATTCCTTTACCAAAACAGACCCAAATATCAAGTGAACAGCCTTTGACGCAGCAGCCAACTGGTTTGATTCCTTTACCTACGGGATCAAACCCACCAGTTCCATTGACTCAGCAAACTACTGGATTGGTTCCATTACAATCAGTTCAAACAGGCTCATTACAACCTCAGAAAACTGGATTTGGTGCTTTTGAGCCATTGAGACAACAAAAGACTGGTGTTGGACAAAACAGCTTCTTCTTATCAAACTTACTGCATGAAAGGCCACAAAGTCTCTCCAATAATCTGATTTATACGAATGAAACTATCACTCATCAAGAGAAACTGTTGTTCAACAAGATTTTCGATAATTATGATACATCAAGGAGAGGACTAATTAATGCAGACGTTTCTGCTGAGATTTTTAGAAAGTCTGGTTTGAACCGGGAAGAATTGGAAGTGGTGTGGGATTTGATTACAAGGGCAAATCAAACTCATTTGGATAAAGAGTCCTTTCAAATCGGTATGTGGCTTGTTTATAAGAGATTGAATGGTTATGATTTGCCTGACGCTCTTCCTGAATCTTTAAAACCATCAAGTTTAAAAATTCTGGACGATGTTAAAAGACAGCTAAAGACAAATACAACTTCAAAAACAGTGAAGAAAACAAGTAACTCTAAAATTGATGGATCCCGATTCAAGAATAATGATGATGATATTAAGATTTCAAGTTCAAGACACCGCAGAAGAAATAAGACTTCAGAAGTAACTCAACCTGAGGCGTCTACAGAGAATGATAAATTATCTGTTGAAGAACTAAAGAAGAAAATAAGAGAAAAAAAGATTTTACTAGATGCTTTAGATGTTGATGAAGAATCCCTTGCTGAGCAATCAAAAATTGATAACGATTATGATGTGGCTGCTATTGAAAACATAAAGAAGCAATTAGAAAATTTGCCTTCTGCCAATGCAGTTGATGATAGTCGCTCAGTTTTAAAGTCAAGATTCAATCAAGTCACATCGCAAGTTCCCTACTATATTTCCCAAATATCAAGTATCGATAATGAGGTTACCAAATTGAAACTTGAACTATATAAGATCAAAAATCCATCAACAATAATTGGAACAGGCCCAGATGGGTCAATAACAGATACTGATAGAAGAAAGGCTAAAAGCAAAGCATTGTTAGCTTTAAAAATGGCGAAACTGACTGGTAAACCCGTCGATCCTGAGATTCAAGCCATTTCTGAAGAACAAGGAAAGCTTAGCGAAGAAGTTGTTAAAATCCAACAACAGAGTAAAAAAACTCAGCAAGCCATAAGCGACATCCAGAGTTCAATTGATGATCTATCAAGTGGTATTCAGTCAGCCTTCTCCGGTTCAAGAGTTAACGAAGATGATTATAAAAAATGGGAACTAGGTGTTGGGTTGCAACCAGAAGTTCAGGAAATTGTCAAGAAGTTTAGAGCTTTAGAACTTTCCAATAAGTTTAACGGTTTGAGGGTTGGCCCTACGAGCCAAATAGAACAACCTTCACCAAAAGTACCAACAGTTGAGCCATCATCACCATCACTACCACTATCACTATCACCAGCACACAACTCATCTGAAGATAGACGGGCATATATCCGGGAACAGGCTAGGAATAGAATGAACGAAAGACTAGCAAAGCTGGGAATATCAAGACCATCAAGGGTTTCTTCGCTATCACATTCTGTGGACTCAACGCCACCAGCATCTCCATTTCCTGCTGCTCCAATTCCACAAATAGAAGACGACTCCTCTGACGATGATGAAGAGGAATACGCGAGACTAGAAGAGATTCGTCGCCTCAAAAGACTCGAAAGAGATGCGAGAGCGGCAGAATCACCATCACAATCACAATCACAAAACCTAAACTTCCACGATTCAAATCCATTTGCACGAAAATAGATACATGTTTTGACGTTAATTAATTAAATTTACAATTATGAGAACATACAACGTAACTAGAACAGTACAAATTATATAAAATTTACCGAAATAACAAAAACAAACAAAACAAACATAGAATAAAAAAAAAACACGTAGTTAAACAAACAATATTAAACACCAATTATTCAACACAGATAAAATGGGCTTCTTCAGCGACAAAAGAATCATTCTTTTGGTCATTGGTGTTGCCTTTCACAGTCTCTACTTATGGTCAATCTTTGATATCTATTTTGTGAGCCCATTGGTGCACGGAATGGCATCTCATCGCTCGACGCCTGATCCTCCAGCTAAAAGACTGTTTCTGATTGTTGGTGATGGACTCAGGGCTGATACCACATTTGACAATATCACTCACCCAGTTACAGGTAAAACCGAGTATTTGGCTCCTTACATAAGGAATATTGTTCTGAATCAAGGAACTTATGGGATATCACACACCAGAATGCCAACTGAGTCAAGACCTGGACACGTTGCAATGATTGCAGGTTTCTATGAAGATGTCAGTGCTGTAACTAAAGGTTGGAAAGAGAACCCTGTTGACTTTGACAGTGTGCTGAACAGAACTAAACATAGTTATAGTTTTGGCTCTCCTGATATCCTTCCAATGTTTGCCCAAGGTGCTTCAGATCAAAAGAGAATTGATACTTGGATGTATGGACATGAATTCGAAGATTTCACTAAGTCATCTGTAGATTTAGATGCCTTTGTATTCAAACATCTTTATGAGCTTTTTGATAATTCTACAAAAGACACCGAATTGAATGAACAAATTCATCAAGACCAAACTGTGTTCTTTTTGCATCTACTGGGTTGTGACACTGCTGGGCATAGTTACAGACCTTATTCTGCTGAATATTATGATAATGTGAAATATATTGATGCGCAGATTGAGAAGCTGACCAAAGAAGTTCATGAATTTTTCAATGATGATGAAACCGCTTTTATATTCACTGCTGATCATGGTATGAGTGCCTTTGGATCCCATGGCGATGGTCATCCAAACAATACAAGAACTCCACTAGTTGCTTGGGGTGCTGGTATTAATAAACCAGTTTACAATGAGCATCCTATTTTTGATAATTATACAGAGAATTGGAAACTGGAGAATATAGCTAGACATGATGTCAAACAAGCTGATATTGCTTCTTTGATGTCATATTTGATAGGGGTTGATTACCCTGTTAATTCTGTTGGAGAATTACCATTAGATTACATTGATGCCCCTGAGGCTACTAAGTTAAATGCCTTGTATAAAAATTCATTGAGCATTTTAGAACAATATCACGTTAAAGAAAATGAAATGAGAGATTCTCACTTCTTCTTTAAACCTTTCCATGGATTTGTTGACACAACTCCTGAAGGATACAAATCAAATATAACCAATCTAATTAATGAGATTGCACATTCGAAAAAATTGATTCCAGAGAAAGAAACTGAAGCGATCAAATTAACTGAAGAATTTATTAAGAAGAGCTTAGACGGACTTTATTATTTAACAACATACAACTGGCTATTGCTAAGATCGATTGTCACTCTGGGATTCGTTGGTTGGATCACATATTCATTCATCATTTTTTTGAAACTTTTCATTTTATCAACTCCACTGGAGGAACACCCAAGCACTTTGAATTTGAGCGTTTTCACTGCGGTGGGTATTACATTTAACTCACTACTATTTTATCAAAAGTCCCCTTACAGGGATCATTTGTACCTAGCATTTCCTATCTTCTTCTGGAGTCAAATTTTCACTCAAAACAAATCATTGAAAGATGGTATTAATACTTTTTTCAAAGGTCTTGATTGGAAAGGTATTCTGTTGTCATTGGCTTCTATTATCATTGTTTATGAAGGGATTGTTTACGGATTTTTCCAAAGGGTTGTCTTTACTGTTTTCTTTTTAATCTTAGGTTTTTATCCAATTTTCCTTGGTATTAATGACATTACTACTTTAGGAATATGGCTCTTAACATGTGCTGGCATGAGTACATATACATTATTTGATGCAGTGAAGATTGAAGATTTGAATCAAATCAATACAGCAGGTTTTTTGATTGTTGCAGTGGCCATCGCAGGTTATTACACGATTTTAAATGAAGCTCAATTGAATCCAAGATTTCCTAAAATTACAACATATACCAAAACAGTTATTTCATTTCAAATCGCTCTCACTGTTTTAATGATTTTTGTTACCAATAAATCATCTCTCTCATTACAGTCCAGGGAAGGTTTACCAAAGAGTTCACAAATTCTTGGTTGGATAATCTTTGCTGTTACATTAATTGG
Source organism: Wickerhamomyces sp. yHMH617 (assembly GCA_030571115.1). NCBI lineage: Eukaryota > Fungi > Ascomycota > Saccharomycetes > Phaffomycetales > Wickerhamomycetaceae > Wickerhamomyces > Wickerhamomyces sp. yHMH617. Next base: position 41,139 of record JAJLXD010000016.1, on the reverse strand, counting down.
ATTCCCATTTTTACATTATTTGAAACCTCATAATGATTATAGAATAAGATTGTTGATAATCTTTTTGACATTCGCTCCAACTTTCATCATCCTTGCTATATCATTTGAAGCATTATTTTATGTGAACTTTTCAGTTCTTTTACTTCAATGGATCAACATTGAAGCCACAGCCTACTCACTTCAAACTTCCAAACAATTGAATCACATCCAGCTTTTGCGAGTTACCATCATCGGTTTCCTATATTTGCAGATCTCGTTTTTTGGAACAGGAAATGTTGCTAGTATTTCGTCGTTTTCATTGGAGTCTGTTTATAGATTACTTCCTGTTTTTGACCCATTTGCAATGGGAGCCCTTCTGATGTTGAAATTGATAGTTCCGTATGTGCTGTTGTCGACAGCATTGGGTGTTCTTAATGTCAAACTGGGCATTAAGCGTTACGCTATATCTACATTAATCATCTCCACAAGTGATATTCTATCGTTGAACTTCTTCTTTCTGTTGAAGACAGAAGGCAGTTGGTTAGAAATTGGTGTCACAATTTCAAACTATTGTCTTGCCATACTATCTAGTCTTTTCATGCTAATCCTGGAGATTGTCAGCAATCTTTTGCTGAAGAACGTCGAATACCACGATGTTGAACCAAAGATTAAAACTAATTAGTTTAATATTTGTATGTAAATATAAAAAGATTTAGTGCAGAGATTGAATAACTCAAAGAGTTAATTATTAAACTATAAATTAGTTGGTTTTTGCCTAAATTCGGAAATAAATCCATTTTAATAAAAAAGTATTATTTTTTTTTTTTTGTTATCAAAAAGCCGCATTTAGTAAAAATGAGATTTTTTGATTACAATTTGTGTGACAAATTACAAATGATCATAATTAAATTATAAGGAAATATTGTTTGCTTTATTTATTTATATTGAAAAGTTGTTGTCTTGAAATTGATTGGGAATTCTCTCAACATTGCATTGCATTGCGTTAGTAATATTTCTAATAACTTATTATACAAATCTGTTTTTAGAAAAATCGTTTCAAAGTTCTAATTTAGCTGCTAGGTTGATTAATTAATTTGCCAGCTACCTATCAATAATTTCTACCTACAGCAATGTCAACAGGTCCACAGGACTCATCGGACTCACAGGACTCACAAGAACCTGTTTCATCGGCCAGTGTTCAACAATTAATAAGAGCCAAGCTATTTGACGCTGATAATGCTGCAGAAGAAGGTGCTTCACAATTCTTTGAATCTGCTATTAATGACGCTGATGATGATAACGACAATGAGGATGTGAGGTGGTTGAGAGAACAGAGATTGAGCCATAAAACATCTATATGGTACAAAAGACCTACAGTATCTATGATTGCTGCTGCAATGTTGATATTCTTTGTAGCTTCTGGGGTGGCGTTATCAGCTAGAGTGGTTCTATTGTTGGATCTTGCTTGCCGTCATGCTGGTGAGTTGGGTAATTTGGAAACTTGCCATGATGCAAAAGTTCAGGAAATGGTCTCTGAGATACAATCAATGATGATTTTCACAATAGGTTTGGTTTCAGCTTTATTATCAGGTAAACTTGGAGAATTAAGTGATAGATTTGGTAGAAAACCTATTCTGATAAATTTTGCTTTCTTTAATTTGACAAGTAAACTATTTTCAATTTATGTCTTCAGGCCTTCAACTCCATTTCACAAGTTCTCATTTGTGTTTTTAGCTATTCTGGAGAGTCTTGGTGGTGCTACTACTTTGATCTTGAGTATTTCTAGTAGTTATGTCACAGATGTTGTGGAACCACATGAACGAATCGTCTCATTAGGATTTGTTGTGGGGTCTTTATATACTGGGTTTGCCATTGGCCCTTTAATTGGAAGTCTAGTTATCAAACAGTCCCATTCAAACTTTTCAGTTCTTTACCTTGAAGCATTTCTTGCTTTCACCTTCTTTTTGATTGTGGTGTTTGTGATACAAGAATCAAGATCAGAGAAATTTCGAACAAGGTCTCAATCGATGTATTTACAAAGAAAAGCAAGCTTTGCATCACAACTATCTCAAACTTCAAGAAACTCTAAATTGAACTCTTTACCATTTTGGAGACTTGTTGATATATTCTCTCCATTGAAAAGTTTATGGATTCCAAGACATCAATTGCATGGACTGAGACCAAGAATCAATGTTTTGATACTGATAGCAATTGATTGCACATTCATGGTAACATCAGCATCACTAATGGCCCCACTGATTCTATACACCACATATACATTCAACTGGACCTCTGAGACAATTGGTTATTTCGTTTCAGTCTTGGGAATCTCTAAGACTTTGGTGCTCTATGGATTCACCCCAGTTTTGCTTCATTTCTTGAGAAAAGTGTTCCGTACTAACATTAAAGGAGTTGATTATATCGATTTCTCTGTGATAATGTTTGGGACTCTGAACGAGCTTTTGAGCCCTTTATTGATTATTCTTTCGAAGGGTAGCTCCTCCATTTTTGCCTCTGCTATATTTGGGTCGCTAGGTGCTGTTGCCACTCCTACACTTCAGGCATCTATAGTTAAATATATTCCTGAGAGTAAAGTTGGTGAAGTGTTTGGTGCGATGGCCCTGGTTAGAAACATTCTTGTCATGGGAGGTCCAACTGGGTTTTTATATATATACTCCAGCACCGTGAACGTCCAGCCTAAGGTTGTATTTTATGTTGCATTCATTGTGATACTGGTTGGTGTGGTATTCACACTTTTATTGGACACCAAAACAGCAGTTCGTGATGCAATTGCCCCATTTTCCACCCGTCGCCTGACCCAGGGAGACCCTGAACAGCCACATATACGCAGATCTACGTACGGCTCTGTTCAGTCACTTAGAGAGTCCCAACTCCAACTCCAACTCCAACCATCGCCCACAGCTTAATTTATTTATTATTATTGTTTATTGTTCTAGATAAAGTGATATAATGATTATGTAATGATTATGTAATTATTATTATTAAAAAATAAATAATTTTTATTTTCGCGATATCGCGGGTATCAAAATTTAATACCTTTCAAGTTATGTCACTTATTAATATCTTGGAAAGATCAGCAAAGTTTTGAGTTTTAGTGAAATATTTTGAATTAATTGTGAATTTTTTCCCATTCATAACATTTTATTTTCCCTTTAGATTTTAAATTAGTGTTTTTTTCAGATTATTTTCCTGCTTTGCGAAGAACACTAAAGGTTGAGTTGTTTTCTTATCTTATGACACAATCCAACATGATTAGTTTTAATCTGCTTCGAGGCTTGTTTGAAGAATACCAGGGATGGTTCTTGACTGCTCTAAGCTCCTTAATGTGTATTCTGGGTGCTTCAGTGATCTATTTTGATCTTCTTGTGAAACTATTCAACAGGAATTCAACCTTCAATATAAAATCCAATGAGAACTTTTTGATCTGTGGGTTCAGTATTAGTGCAGGATCGTTAATATTCACCTCACTATATAAGCTCTTACCCAAATCTTTAGAGTACTTTGATCATGTGAAGACGGAAACATTGCTCCATCCAAATACTGAGGTTCTTATTTACTACTCTGGAGGCGTTATTGTATGTTTTTTACTAAGTGAACTCATTCACAAATTCACCAGTGAAAGCATTGTCCACTGTAATCACACTGGCGAGACTGGTAATGAAAGTCCTCATTCCCATCATTCACACTCCCATTCCTATCATTCACATACTTCTTCTTCTTCCTCTTTCGGCTCCCATACACATTCTTATTCTCATTCATCTTCACCTGATTCATTGGATCGAGATGAAATCAAACCAAACACACACAAGCATACTTCACCTTCCTCTCACAAACATAGTCATTCACATGATGAAGAAAATTTGATTGAAAGTAATACAACAGTGGCTATATCTCCACATGAAAGAACGTTGTTGCTAGAACATCGCTCAAAGCCTGCTATAGTTAAGCACAATTCATTGTTAGGGTTTTTGGACAAGCTGAAAACTTCCAACCAGTGTGTCGGTATTGATGACCACAATTGTATGGGATTTTCATGCTCTACGGGAGATATAACTAGGAGAGTTTCTTATGACCTACACAATCTTGAATTTTATCGTGATCATAAACCAAGAGCAGCGCTTGTTGCGTATACAAGTTCTGATGCATTACCAATTCTTCATGTGAATTCAGAAAACCCAAAGATTGATTCCAATCCGGGGAATATTACTTTGACAACAGAACCAGATTTGAATCTACATTCGACTCATAAAGATGATCATCACCATCAAGTGAATACACCAGTCACTAAGCTACTATCAATTGGCCTACAAACATGTCTAGCATTAACACTGCATAAATTTCCTGAAGGTTTCATTACATATGCTACCTCAAAGGCTGATCCTAAGTTGGGTATTTCCATTTTCCTATCATTAGCTATTCATAATATCATCGAAGGGTTCAGCATGACTTTACCTCTTTATTTAGCATTGGACTCCAGATGGAAAGCATTTGCCATTGCAGGGTCTCTTGGAGGACTTAGTCAACCTATCGGTGCTCTTCTGGGCTACTTTGTGTTGAGTGGTAAGAATGTGGATGAAGATAACTCTTCATTTGTCTTTGGTATATTGATCTCAGTCACCTCAGGATTCTTGACAGTCATTTCCTTACAGCTCTTTGCCAGCGCAATCAACTTCGGAGGCAGCTCCAACAAAGTGATCACTTACTGCTTGCTAGGTATCTCAATCATTCTTTTCTCCTCAGCATTAACCGAGTATAATTGATAAATTTTGACAGATTAATATTTTTTCGCGAATTTTTTTGCCACACGTAAAAAATAAAATAAAATATTGAACAAAAAAAAAACGCGTTTATTTCTTCTTAATGTATATAAAAACACAAGACATAAATTATAGAAACACAAGACAATGGCCGAACACGTAACTCCAAGAATCGACGGGACACTGCTCAGCAGCTACGAGAACCAGGTTGTACGTATTGTGGGTAGAGTGGAAAACAGCAGCGATCCGAACTCTGTGCAGTTTTACACTCCAAGTCTAGCTCAAGATAATGTTATAATCAACGTTGCCACTTCTCAAGATATAAGTCTTCAGCAAGGCAGATGGTATGAAATAATCGCTAGAATCCAGAAAGGCCCACTAGTGAGAGCCATTGACTCACAGGATTTCGGTGATAACATCAATGAAAAGGCAGTTGCTGGTTTGGTGAAATATTCACACAAGGCTTCAGAAATATATTATTAAATCTATCGATCTTTCTACGGTTCAAGTGAGGATAATCTATAGATGAATGAAAACAATCTAAAAATAATAATAATAATAATAATAATAATAATAAACAAACAAACAAATAAAAGGCATGAGGTTATGAGAATTTCTAAGAGCTTGCCGTAGAAGCGACAGCCGATGATGAACCAGCAGTTAATTTTGTAAGAGACCCAGCTTTAGAGGGAGATGCAGTCTTCAGACGGGATGATGGATTATACCATCCCCCATTCTCTGAAGGGTCAGGAGCAGGACTAGCCCAGTTGACAGCGGAAGAAACGGTATATGACCAACCTGGTGTCACTGTTGATACTTGATCCGGTAAAGATCTAACGGTTGAATAGTATGTAACCGCACTAGTTTGGAATCTTCGACTCCAAGTAGTAGCTGTGACTGTTGTACCAGGTTGTGTTTGCATTGGTGCGAATCTTGTTTTACCAGTTTGAGAGGTATAAAAAACTGTGAATGATTTGCTGATATCAGCAGCAGATGTTGCTCCACCATCGGAATCGATATTAACTTGAGCACTTGGAGGAGATACATCATTACCATTTGGTTTCAAAGTCCCAGTCATACCACTCAAGGTGAATCTATAAGAATAATGAATAGAATATCCCTTTTCCGTTGTTGCATAAATTTGAACATAATATTTACCATCAGCACCAATAGTTGATGGGATCGATAAATCATAACTGTAATCAGAAACGTCACTTGCAGATACTTTCTCTAAAGTTTTTATACCATTGATATCATTGTTTGGACCTGTACAGATGACAAAGCTATATGTTTTGATTTCGGTTAATTTAGGCTCAGAATTTGATTCGATCCAAACGATAGGAACAGTTACCGAATCACCTTCAACTGTGAATGTTTGACCTGAATTAGGCTTTGAAATAGACACATCAGCAGTCACTAATGTGAATAGGAGAGTGAATAACCATAGAATCGACTGTAAAAGCATTTCAAACTTGTGATTAGAGGCAGGGATTAAGCAAAAGAAAGATCGAAATTGATTTTGGACGAGCTTTTTTTAATTTATATATATATTGAATATATTTGTGAGATGAGGTGGAATTTTAGCTCAAAAACCGAGACATTAAACTTAATAATTTTATGATCTCAACCGAGAAAGAAGAAAAAAAGATAAAAAGATCAAGAAAATAAAAATTTTGCGCTGTTTTCTTCAATCTCTAAGGACCTAAACTATCAAGCTATAATGGTGTGACTTATCAGCTCAAACTAACAAACAAGTTCTCAAAAGAATCCTGGATCCAGTCTTTAAGAAAAAAATGGTAACAGTTAAAAATAGAAAAATCAATTTTGACCTTCTGCTCAGGCACA
>JAJLXD010000016.1:0-20721 GCA_030571115.1 Wickerhamomyces sp. yHMH617 | reverse complement strand
AAAAAAAAGAATCGCGAATTTAAATCACGTGATTATCTTTAGAATCCTTTTTCTCTTTAAAAAAAAAAGGTGAATCATCTTCAAGTTGCATTTCATTTCATTTAACAAGTGCTGTTTTAATTTTGGGCAATGTCTAAAAGAGTGATACTGGTTGACAACTACGACTCGTTCACTTGGAACTTGTACGAGTATCTTTCGCAAGAAGGCGCACAGGTTGATGTGTACAGAAACGACAAAATTACGGTCGATGAGCTGGAGAAACTAAATCCAGATATATTGGTAATCTCACCAGGGCCTGGTCATCCTGAGACTGACTCAGGTATATCGAGAGATATAATCAAACACTTCGCAGGAGTACTACCTATTTTTGGTATCTGTATGGGTCAGCAATGTATCTTTTCAGTGTTTGGGGGAGAAGTCAGTTATGCAGGTGAGATTGTACATGGTAAAACTTCAACAATCAACCATGACGGTAAAGGGATGTTTCAAGATGTTCCACAAGGTGTTGCAGTCACTAGATATCACAGTTTAGCTGGTACAAAGGGGTCTTTGCCAGAGGACTTAGAAGTCACTTCAAGAACAGATTCCGGTATTATTATGGGTGTTCGTCACAAAAAGTACATAATAGAAGGTGTCCAGTTCCATCCGGAAAGTATATTGACTGAAGAAGGTCATTTAATGATGCGAAATATCTTGAAATATGAAGGTGGTTATTGGGACGCTGCCTCTTCTTCAAAGAACCAGGTATCATTTAATGGTTCCAAAAAATCAAAGCCTTCCATCTTGGACGAGATCTACACTCAAAGACAGAAAGATGTTGAGGCGCAACAACAAGTGCCTGGTTATAAATTTGAAGATCTAAAGTCCTATATAAAGCTTGGATTAGCACCACCTTTGATCAACTTTTATGATAGACTGAAACGTGAAGACAATAAATCAGTTCTTTTAGCTGAGATTAAGAGAGCTTCTCCATCTAAAGGTCCAATTGATTTACAAGCCATTGCTCCAAAACAAGCACTCACATATGCTGAAGCTGGTGCTTCCGCAATCTCCGTCCTGACTGAACCACATTGGTTCAAAGGTTCAATTGATGATCTAAAACTTGCCCGTCAGGCCCTAAATTCGGTAACCAATAGACCTGCAATATTAAGAAAAGAATTCATATTCTCTGAATATCAAATCCTGGAAGCTAGATTAGCAGGTGCAGACTCTATTTTGTTGATTGTAAAAATGTTGGATGACCCAACTTTGAGAAGGCTGTATGATTTTTCAGTTGAGCTTGGAATGGAACCCCTTGTCGAGGTTAGTAATAAAGATGAATTCCATAGATCTTTGGCTTTCCGTCCAAAAGTTATTGGTGTCAATAATAGGGATTTACATTCTTTCAGTGTTGATCTAAATACTACATCAAATTTGGTTTCCTTAACTCCTGATAACACTATATTAATTGCGTTATCTGGTATAAGTTCTGGTGAAGATGCTCAAAAGTACAAGAAAGAAGGTGTGCATGGATTTTTAGTTGGTGAAGCATTGATGAAGTCAAGTAATATAAAGAAGTTTGTTGATGAACTACTGCAATAAGCAAATCTACAATCCAACAGAAAAAAAAAAGTACATGAATATATTTGTATAAAATAGAATTGAAAGTATAACAGAAGAGTAAATTTTGAAGAAAAAAAAATGTATCTCTAATCATTCTTTGAAGTTGATGAATGGTATTTAGAGCTCTTAGCATACTTGATACTTGATACTTTACCATCACTGACAATATCTCTTTTACTTAAAAAGTCTAAATCAACCAATTTTGGCCAGCTCACATATTGGAGGCCATTCTTCACAATGTAATTACCAGTAATACCTATTACGGTCAGACATGACGATAATAAGAATAAGTTTCTGAAATTGAAGAGTTCACCCTTTGGGAAGAAGATGGCAGCAAGGAATAGAATAGATGAAGCAAAAAAGATATAAGGAACCGATTGCACCAGATGTGGTCTCTTATCTTCAAATGGGGAGTGCACAGCTTTGAAAGGATGAAATCCACCAAGGAATAAATCATAACTATCTTGTCTTGGGCCATCCTTCAAGTTATTTTTATAATATCTTGTTATTGAGTTCAACAGATCATTGAGAGCACCGATTTTTGTTCTTTTACCAGTTCTTGTATAATCTGTCTTTAATGCACCAGTACCAGAGTAAGCCTTACTAACGACATCTGCATTGTCCGCCCAAATATTTTGGAATTTGAATAGTAACAACTTATCGCTTTCCCAGATAGTATTGGATGATAAAACACCTCCAATCTCTAATTGTTTTTGTAAAATCCAATGACCCAATGTTGATTGAACAACATTGGTTCTATCTAAGCAATCCATACAATTGGTACGCACAACAGAGTTTTGGTAACTGACAACTTCTATTTGGCCTTGAATTGAACGTTCATGATAAAAATCAGAGTTTGATAAACCAAGTTCCACTAAATGATCAATCAAAATTTTAACTCTGTGCCATTTCAAGTTTCTGCATTCATGATGATAATCAAAGTAAATGTACTGTAAGTTCGGGTTATTCAATGCACTCACAATGTTCTCATAAGCATTTTTCACAGGTTTTTCATAACCTTTGGCGTTGACCAAATTAACTAAATAGTTTTTACCATAAAGATTAATCTGTTCATCAAAATGTTTTCTTGTTGCTTCAAGGGAAGGTTCGCCAATGTTGAGATCTGGTTTGTATTTAAGATTGTTAATTTCAGCCCAGTAAACAGGAACGGATCCTCTTGTTTGAATATAACTGAATGTTTCATATGAAGTGTTGGAGGAATGTAAAATCAATATTTGTTCAGACTCGTTATAGTTTGCAACATTACCATTTTCATCAATACCACGACGGAAATATCTTGTACCAGCTCTTAGTCTACTTCTTCTTGTGATCAAACCGAAAGAGATTGGCCTCAAATTAGTGGTGGTTTCAATGATATTAACGTAGCCATAGATCAAGGGAGTGATGAAACTATCAAATCTTGAGTCTGATTTAGCATTGTCGATCAACTCTTTTGTGACAAAGTAATTCCAAAAGAATCTTTGGTCAGCAGATTTCCACAGTGGTTCATTGTGGGACAACTGCGATAATCTTTGGTGTGAGTTTGTCAAATCATAGCTATATGAAAAGTATAAAGGAGCACTGTCTAAATGGAACTTCAGCAACTCCAAGTATCTTTGCTCATCATCATCTTTCAAGAAGGCAGTTGAAAGAGGCAGGACTTTATACTCAACAACTTTAAAGATACTATGTTGACGGATACGGCCTGTTTCCTTAGTTTTGGTAGCGACGATAATGTAACGGGATGAACGCAGTTTGATGATACCAATAATTGCAGCAATTGAATTGATTCCAGTGACTGGGAAGAATTCTGAGTTGTCTTGTTAGTACTTATATCTAAGAGATGGTATAGCCCCAATCCGATGACATACCAGGTTTGACGAGTTTCGAGCCGTCAATGTCGATTTTCAGCACCGAATCACCACCTGAAGACGGCTTAAAGAGATATCCATCATCTACTTTGGAGTACAACAGAGGAGACGCCATTATTTCGCAGTTCGTTCACACTAATTATGGACATTTTGTGTTGTTGTATTTTCAATTGTTAAGGGAATTTTACAAAGAATCTCGAAAGTTACCCGGTTATGAATTGTCTTTACATATTTATATTAAAGAGATAATGTGCCACTATTTAATTTAGTTTAATTAGTGCTCAAAGCTGGTAAAATTGGTACAAATGAGTTTCAAACTGTCGAGTACTTTGGAAGGCCATAAGGATGATATTAAAGCGCTGATTGCGCCATTCAATGACGTTCTTCTATCTGTCTCAAGAGACGCCACTGTCCAAAGCTGGTCTAAAGAGAGTGGTCAATGGACTGCAAGCGTCAATTTTTTCTCCACTGGCTTTGTCAATTCATTGACATTCGATACTGTGACTAGTTCCATCTTTGCTGGTGGCCAAGACAAAATCATAAACGTTCTGGATCTTTACTCCTCCAGTCTTGACCCGAAATTCGTGCTTATTGGTCATGAATCGAATGTGTGCTCCTTGGATTTCAAGGATGACCAGCTTATCAGTGGAAGCTGGGATTCCACTGCTAAAGTCTGGGAGAACAATGAGGTGAAGTACAATCTTATTGGCCACAATGCTACGGTCTGGGCTGTCAAAATCATTTCCAAAGATCGGTTTCTAACTGCTTCAGCTGATAAAACCATCAAACTCTGGAACAAGAACGAAGAATTGAAAACGTTTTATGGCCACCAGGATGTTGTGAGATCTTTGGCTCTTCTTCATGATGGCTCAGGTTTTGTAAGTGGATCCAATGACGGTACAATTCGTATCACAAAATTTACAGGAGAAACTGTACAAGTATTACATGGTCATGAAAGCTTCATTTACAGCGTGGATATTTTAAGCAATGGAGACATTGTCTCATCAGGGGAAGATCGAACTATTAGAGTTTGGAGGGATGGCACTGCTATCCAGGTGATTACTGTTCCTTCCATATCTGTCTGGTCTGTTGCAGTATTTCCAAATGATGATATAGCAGCTGGTGGCAGTGATCGAGTAATCAGAATCTTCTCAAGGGACCCTTCCAGGTTTGCTCCTGATGAAGAACTTGAGGCATTTTCGAAAGAGGTTGAAAAAATTGCATTGAATTCACAGCAGTTTGATGAATCGAAAGCTCTTACGCCAGATGCATTGCAAAAACCAGGAAAAAAAGAAGGTCAGGTTATAGTTGTTAAATCTGAAGTTGGTATCAGCGAAGCCTACTCTTGGTCTTCTGGTGAATGGGTTAAAGTGGGTGAAGTTGTGAGTGGACTCTCTAATGACAAAAAAGTCACCTATGACGGTAAAAAATGGGATTTTGTTTTTGACGTTGACGTTTCAGAGGGCGAACCTCCATTGAAATTACCATACAATCTCACTGAGAACCCACATATTGCTGCTGAAAGGTTTTTACAACAAAATGAACTTCCTTCCAGTTACACGGAAGAAGTTGTCCAATTCATTATCACAAATACGCAAGGTGTTAGTGTTGGACAAACTACTGAAAATCCATATGTTGATACCAAACCAAAAAATTTACCACAATTGCAATATCTGACTTTCTTGAATGACAACAGTGAAGCCATTTTAAAAGGTGTGGAAAAAATCAACTCCAGTGAGAAAAGAATTTCAAAAGACGAACTATCTGAAGCTAAAAGATACGTGGAAGCTAGGGACTTCCAAAAATTGTCAGAGTTTGCTATATCAATAATTGAAAACTGGACAAATAAATTGCCAGGTTTTGACATTTTAAGACTAGTTGTTCCACACTTGCAACAACCAACCTCAAAATTGGGCCAGATCTTAAAAATTGGCTTGGATAAGACCAATCCAGCTGTTTATTTTCTAAATTTCAGATTTTTGTCCAACATCTTCTCGAATGAAGTATGGGGTGAAGCTATTATCAGTGATACTTCAATCTCTTCCAAGATTATTAACCTAATTGAAGTGGATGAAAATCTTGAAGGCAAAGTATTGGATAATGTCTCAAATGCTGCTGCTACCGTTTTGCTGAACTACGCTGTCTATGCTTATAAATACAAGACTCTTGAACTGGCTGCCAAAATCCATGAGAAGTTGGTAAAAATTGCATCATCTTTAAGTAATTCCAATGCTGAAGCTGCTTATAGAGTTACTGTCACATTTGGCAACTTGATATTGCTCGACAGAAAGTACAAAGACGCAGCATTTGACGAACTCCAGGCAGTAATTTTGTCGAAGTACACCGAGTCTAGATTCAACGATTTGTTTAGCGAGATTGAGAAGTTGTGATTTGTACTTTTCACATAAAATATATTAAATATATAACATTTTCTATATTGTTTTCTCAATTGAATTAATTATTGTAAGAAAAGCGAAAAATTAAGGAAAAATAATAATAACAGAAACTAAACTAACGTAAAACAACATTGTTATTAGAAAAAAATAAAAAAATAAAGAACATGAGTGACGTGCTAGAAAAATCACTAGACGAAATCATCGGAGGCTCTACCGCACAGGTATGTTTTTATTATTTCACAGCTTGTTTTATTGGATTTTTACTAATTAATTCTGAATAGAGAGGATCAAGCCATCGTCATGTATGTCCAGTCCAGTATTAATCATCTCACTCAATTAATTACAAATAAGAGAGTTAATACTAATATTGAATTAAGAGCTCGAGAAACAGAGAACGTTCCAGAGAAAGAAGACCTCAAAGAAGAGATAACAGCTATAGAGATAGGGATAGAGACAGGTATGTTCCTCCAAGACAAACGAAAATTCAACGATTAAGGTAAGTTCATTCTTAGCTGCTTTTATGGTCACATTCCATGTTATTAACACTACATATCTCAATAGCAAAGGTAGACCTTATTTAAAGATTATTGGTTTACATTATGAAATATCTGAGGAAGATCTAAAAGTTCGTATTTTGATGGTGAAAACTTTGTGAAAGATAGTACTAACTCAGACCGCAACAGCAATTATTCGAAAAAGTTGGTGAAACATCGTTTGTCTCGATTGTTTTCAATCATGCTGGTAGACCCACGGGGACTGCATATGTTGGTTACCATGATACTCATTTAAATGAGGAAGCCGTTGAGAAATTTGATGGAAGAAAAGCTGTTGGTAAAGTTTTAACTGTTGAGGAAATCAAACCTCTGAACATTGGTGTTGCTCCACAATCGTCAGACAGAGGTGAAAGAAGATCCAGAATTCGAGATTCAAGACCAAGATCTACACGTGAAAGAAGATCTAGACCTACCACCGAAGATTTAGATAAAGAGCTGGAAAGTTACATGGCTGGAGCTTCAACTGAGATCAATCTCCAACCCAATCCCAAATCCAAACCTTCAACAAAAGATTTGGATAAAGAATTGGAAGACTACATGAATGAAGGACAGAAAGATGATAAACCATTCCCAGTTGCGCATGCGCAGTAAAGTAAAACAATAAAAAAAAAAGTAAAAGATTGACCAGTTTGTTCTCTATATTAATTTGTTTCTTATATATACATATCCCACAAATTTATTATTCTTTATTCTTTTTTAAATCTAATGACCTTTACCACCGATTTCGACAGATGGAGGACAGTTCAAAGCTGGTTTTAATGAACCGTAAATGGTGAATTGTAAAGAGGTCAAAGTACCAACCATAACCAAACGGGTTGGTAAACCGGCAAAAGAACCAACGAAACCTAGTTGTTTAGCTAAAGAGGCTAATAAACCTAAAGTGGATTGACCTGGAGCCTTTTTGGTTTTGTTGACTTTAGATAGTAAAGTGTCAGCTGGTTGAGAAACAATGGCAGCAGCGAAACCGGCAGTTAAACCAGAAGACAAGTTAACTAAAGTGTGACCAGTAGAAGATAATTCGGATTTTGGAGTTGGAAGTAAACTGTAGTACAATTCAGCAGCTCTTTCAAACACCAAGAACTTAGCAATGTTATAAGGAATTTGTTTGAATAAGATTGGGGTGAAACCATTGTAGAAAGAACCGGCACCTTCTTCTTTCAAAATTCTAGTGAAACCACCAATTAAACCGTTAGCAAAAGTTGGTTGAGAGACTAATCTGATTCTTGTGGCTTCTAATGGACATAAGGCGATATCAGCAAAGAATTCAGCGATGGCAGCAGAACCAATGTAAATGGAATTTTTGTATTTGGAAGCAGTTTCAATTCCCAAGAAATCAATAAAAGTTTTCTTGAATAGTTCGTAACCACCGAATTTGAAGGCACCTTGTAAGGAATAACCGGCAACAGTTGGACCTAAACCGGTAAGCAAAGCACCAGCACCTTCAGCAGCGATGACTTGTCTGAAAGAACCGATGGTACCTTTGTTGTAAACAACTGGGTCCAATTGGATTCTGGTCTTAACAACATCAATAGGGGTCATGGCACCGTGAGTGACACCACAACCGATGGCACCGGCCAAAGCGAATTTGGAATAATCAGAGACTGAGTACGAAGGAAGAGCAGACATTTTTTAGAATATTGAAATAAAGAGCCAGTCTTTGGAATTGAGAAATAAGAAGAAGAGAAAAGAAGAGAAAAATTTCAAGGGGCAAAAAAATGAAAAGAATTTTTAAAAGAATTTTTAAAAGAATGTTTTTTGTTAAATTAATCGGAAATAAATTTTTTTTTTGAACGGTTTCCTTTTTTTTTTTTACGAAAATGGAAAAATTCGCGCGAAAATAAAGATTTTTATTGGTCAAAAAAATTACAAATTTGTTTGTTTTTGTTGTTGTTTTTTCGGTGGGGGCACTTTATATAATATTTTTTTATGAACAACAACAACAACAACAACAACAACAAATAAATCAACTATATATTTATATATTATATATATATATATAAAGATCTACTCAAAGTTTAGCAAATCTGCGTAAATGATGCTCCTTCAACAGGTTGACAGCTTCACGACTCATTCCCAACCCGGCTTGGTACCCGTACCCACTGGCACCGTAATTGTGCACAACAACCTTGCCATCCTCAACCTTCTCCAGCTCGATTCTAACACCTCCCTGTCTGCTGGGTCTAAGTCCAGCTGCGACTCTTACAATCTCAATTGGCCTTTCTTTGATCTTGGGTAACAGTTCTGTAGTTCTCTTCAAAATGTCTTCGGTCTGGTCGCCAAAAGTATCAGCAGTCCAATCATTCTTTTGTAAGAACCCACCTAATACCAACTCATCTTTGGAGTAAGGTCTTGGAATGATATAAGTAGCATATTCATCTCCCCATCTCATCTTATTCTCTTTGACATGTGGTGCTCTCACAACGACAACTTGTCCTCTGGTAGGATACACCTTCTCATCTTTAACACCTCCCAAAGAACGGGCACCAATACCTGAGCAATTGAATACGAATTTTGTTTTTGATTTGAAAGCCTGAGAGATATGAGTCAATTTTGTTCTTTTGATTTCAACTCCAACGGATCTTAAATATGTTGTGAAATTCGCTAAAAAGAATGGACAATTGAAGTTCCATGACAAGAACTTAATACCAAATGCTGACCCAGCAGGTAATTTCTCCTTGGGAACAACCTCATAGTTGTCCAAATATGAGGCCAAAGAGTTGATCTTATCGTCACCTGGATAAGTATCCCAAATCTCAGTACTCGGTAGTCTATCTAATCCACATTTTGCACCACCTAGCTTAGCTTGAATTTTAGCAAGGTTTGTATATGTATACTTATCAAAACTTAACGTCTTTTCATCACTGGATGTGATACATGAAAAGTTACCCCCAGCCCAAGGAGATGTGTAGTTGATTGATTGATCACCAGCTAAATATTCAGCAACAATTGTGATATTCTTTGGATCGACGTCGAGATCGTTGATCAGTTGATACGTTGTGTATAACCCAATGATACCGGCACCAACAACAGTGTATTCAGCCATCGTATTTCAATGAAATTCTCCCATAAATTATTAATGATTTTTTTTTTGAATTGGGTATCAACTGCATTTTATATGCAGTCAGTCAATTATATTTTTACGGCAAGCGATTACCGAGATTTATTTTGCGACAGATTTATGGTATAACGTCGGGTTACATATTATCAAACTTTCAAACTATATCAAACTATATTAAAAATATTGAATATATTGAATATATCAAATATATCAAATATATCAAATTATCAGCCCATTTTTTTTCTTGCATTTGTCTATTTGCTATTGTTGTCTAACTCTTGTTCGTTACTATAAATATTCTGCTTGATGGCTCTAGATCCTGGATAAATCTCTGGGAGATCATTCACGTAGTCATAAAACTCCCATTTTCTTTCAGCCCAATTAGATTCGATTGGTAACATCTTGTTCTTCAAATGCTGTGACACAATTTCCGCTTGTTTCCAACAACGAATGACGTTCAGTCCCATGAACTTTGCAATATCTTCCTCACTAGCACTGGTAACTTCCCAGACCTTTTTCACCAAGTCAGGGTATTTTGAAACGTCTTCTAATCCAATTGGACCTTGTGGGATACCATCAAAATCAGAACCTAGACCAACATGATCCCATCCAATTAAATCAACAATGTATTTCACATGGCTCACAGCATCTTCAATGGAAACCTCTTTCTTATCCTTGCTTTGTAAGAACACTGGAAAGAAGTTCACACAAACAACACCACCATTTTGCTTGACTAATCTTAACACATCATCACGGACATTTCTTTCATGATTTGTCAGAGTGTAAACTGAACTATGAGAAAAGATAACAGGTGCTTGTGCCACTTCTAGTGTATCAGTCATTGTTTTGTGTGAAACATGACTCAAATCAACCATCATGCCAAGTCTATTCATCTCCTTGATACAATCTCTTCCATAATCAGTCAATCCCTTATCTGGTTTACCTGCAGCGATGGATGAAGCAGCTGTAGCAAAAGGGTTATCACAATTGTGAGTCAGCGTGATATATCTGACACCAAGCTCATAGAATTGTCTGACACAACTTAATGAAAGATCACATTGATGCAAACCTTCAATTCCAAGGGTAATAGAAATCTTCTCACCTTTTGTTTGATAGAAATTCTCCACTGCTTCATCAGCTGTGCGAACAAATTTGAGGGATTTGGAATATTCATCAACAAGTCTTTTTGTTACATCGATTTGCTCGACGGTATCACGAACGACAGAATTTGGTTTATTGAAGTCCTCATAAAGATAATCTGGGTCTTTACACTCAATCCATACGCTGAAGAATTGTACCCCTAGCTTTCCCTGCTTCATCTTCTTCAGATCAGTGTGAGATGTTAACCATGAATCGAAGTCGAACTCGTTGTCATCGGCATGGATCTCATTATGGAACTGTGCTCTCAATAGGTATGGGAAATCGTTATGAGTATCAACGATAGGCACCTTCTGTACCAGCTTGTCGAATCTCTCGTCTATTTCAATGGTCATTTTTCACCCTTGATCTTAGAATCTCAGAATCTCAGAATCTCAGAATCTCAGAATCTGTTGAAAGAGACAAAAAAACCTAACGAATCAGTGATCTTTTTAAGTTGCACTGTTTCAAAGATTTCTGTTCTCATTCATTTACTGTTTTTTTTTACAGTTTCTTATTGATTAGTTTATCAGTTTCTATCGTTTATCCGACATATTTTGAACTCCGCGTCGGAAATTTTTAATCATCGCATACGTATAATTTTGTATCTTTCAAAATAGTCAAACCCAAAAACCTTTGTATAAATATCGATGCTTCTTGAGCTTCTTGGTGTCTTTGGTTTTGGGTATTGGTTTTAGTGCCGAATCTGAACAAGTGCAATCAAAACATGAGAAACACTGATCGCTTTAATAAACAACAGACTTCCACCGAGCTCGATACTTATCACAACAGTGATAAAGGAGACTTAATCAGTAGCCTCGAAAAGGCTGATCAATACGAGGTTGATGAACAGCAAGGGTCCATCGAGCTCGCTGCTTACCGCAAGAATGATAAAGGCGACTTCATAATGAAGAACGGTCTAAAGGCTGGTATCTCGACAAGAAGTGCAAATTTGATTGCCTTATGTGGTATCATTGGCCCTGGTGCATTGATTGGATTTGGATCTCTGTTGAAAGTAGCCGGTGCTGTGGGAATGATAGTTGGTTTCGCAATTATATCACTTATTGCAGTGCCAATGATGTTCTTCATTGGCGAAATGAATTCTTTATATGACTCAAATTTTGCAATTTTGGGCTCTAGATTTATTTCAAAAGGTTTTGGTGCTACAATTGCATTATGTTATGTTATTCTATGGATAACTAATATCATTGCTGAATACACTAGTTTAACTTCCTCGTTACAAATATATTCGGCTACTGTTCCTACTTATGGCTGGTACTTGATTATGTGGGCTTTCTTTTCCTTATTTCAACTACTGGATGTAAGTTGGTGGGCTGAAACTGAGTTCTATTTGGGTATTTTGAAAATTTTGATCTTGAGTGGGTTCTACTTGTTCTCCATCATCTTTGCTGCTGGAGGGATCAAAGGCCACTCACCTGGTAATCCTTTCAAAGATTATCCATTGAACAGTGGTTTCAAAGGTATT
This sequence comes from Wickerhamomyces sp. yHMH617, assembly GCA_030571115.1. NCBI lineage: Eukaryota > Fungi > Ascomycota > Saccharomycetes > Phaffomycetales > Wickerhamomycetaceae > Wickerhamomyces > Wickerhamomyces sp. yHMH617. The sequence goes on along the minus strand of JAJLXD010000016.1, from coordinate 8,617 downwards.
GCAAGTGGTCTAATTTATGCTGGTACTTTCATGTCTGGTATTGAGTCAGTTAGTGTTATTGCTACTGAAACAAAAGATATCAAAAAGAGTGTCCCAAATGCTGTCAAAAATACCGTTATCAGAATCCTTTATGTCTATTTTGGATTATCAATTTCTTACGGTATCACCGTTCCTTATAATCATCCAATGTTAAATAACGCTGATAAAGTTATGCGTTCTCCAATGTTGATTGCTTTAACTGAAGCTGGTTGGGAAAATTCTAAATACTTTGTTACAACAATAATTTTGATTATTTGTCTATCATCTATAAATACAGCCATATATCTTGCTTCAAGATCACTATTCTCTTGGGCTGAAGAAGGTTATGGTCCAAAAATATTTGCTAAAACTACAAAAAGAGGTATTCCTTATGTTGCAATCCACACTTGTCATTTGTTTGGTTTCTTATCCATTCTTTCTTATTCATCAGGTTCAAGTGTTGCTTATTCTTATATTGTTAATGTCACCGGTGTTGCAGCATTCATTATATGGACTGCTATCTGCGTGATTCACCTGAGATTTAGACGTTTGTGGTTGCAAAGTGGAAGAAGCAAAGAGGAATTGGGATTCACTTCGCCATTTTATCCATATTTGAATTATTTTACCATTTTGATTGGTACATTATTGATTTTAGTACAAGGTTGGTCAGTCTTCAAACCTTTTGATTACAAAGGTTTCATTGATGGCTATATCATGCTCCCAGTTTTCTTTTTATCATGGTTGATTTACGACGTTTTCTACTTCAAAACAGGATTTGTGAAAGTCGACGAAATCGATTTCGAAGAAGGAACAAGGCCTGCATTATCTTCCTAAATTAATTTTCCATCCCAGTCTTTTTGCTACTTTAAACCAGTCAATATATAATTGACCTTGTTGATTTTGTTTCCATATACTTTGTACCACCACCCACACTTTGTAATAGTTATTGTACCCACAACTTTGAATCAATGATTCAAATAACTCTTTCACTTTCGATCTATCATTTGTGTTACATGCTGTTATACCTAATACAAGCATAGGGAATGCCAGTGTGTTTCTGAAATGATTCGAGGATACCATGATTTTCAGGTCTTCTAGTAAATTGTATGACAAAGCTTCAACCTCTGGAACAACTGGAGGTAGTTTCCTAATAATCTGTTTCAAGTAGAGCTGGTTAGATATTTGAAAAATCTCAAACAAAGTCAAATGATATTCTATTTCTTTCGGCATATCAGATTTAGCCAATACGGATAAATCAGGTCTGGTAAAGCATACTCGTTGTTCTAGTTCTTCAGTTTTTGATAAGAGTTCAGAAATCAGAGTAAACTTATCACAGTTAGTTATATCATATTCAATTTGCTTGATAGCTTCATATTCAACAGATAAGCTTATGATTTCGCCCAGTAATAATATCTGAGGATAGATACATCCTTGAAGCGGATCATGAACCATTGCATCAAAAATATCTTTGTATTCCATTATTGAAAAAAAAGTACCATTCTCATTGGATTGAGATGCTAGAACATCGAAGTAAGCAAAATTCTCAGCTAAAACTTTCCCCTCAATAGAACACTCATTGGCCAAATACTTTATACCACCCTTTGAATTTAGTAGATTAAAAGAGTCTGTAAAATACCTTGCCCATTGTTTTGTGTCACCGAAAGAAGATTCCATGCACACCAAAAGCATGTATGTTGTGAATGCAGAGATAAAATGCTCATTTTTCAATTCATCTGATATTATGAGTTTATAAATATCGGCCTGTTGGTTCTCTAATTGATGCGTTGCTGTATTCCCATCCAAAGCACGACAACCCCACAAAATCAAGGAATAGAAAACAGAGACACTTTGAAATGCTATTGGAAAATGAATCTTAGAATAAATGTTAGACTCTTGAGGAAGAATGGACAATCCTGGAAGTATATTTTTGCAATAATACTCAAAGTATGAAAGTTCTTTTTCTTCAATTATAAATGGTAGCTTGATCTTGATATCGTAGTTCATTGGGTTGCTCTTTGTCAAAATTTCCATCACTGTTTCCCCCAGTGATTCCCTAGTGCATATTATTGAATCTATCGGTGATATATTAGAAGTGATAATCATTTGAGAGCTTGTCTTGAATTCGCAGGTGAGGTTTCTTCTAAAGCAGGAGGTGCAAATAGGTTTGATCTCATCGCATTTCTTTTTCCTTCTCTTACAGTTCAAACAGCCACCTTTGGATCGTATTCTTTTGGGCTTCTGAATAGCACTCATTGTTGCAATAATGAGATTTTTGTCTGATATCTTTTGCTGTTTTTTTTTGGTGGATTTTCTTCTTTTTTTATAAATTATTGATAAGCATTTTACTTTTCAAACTGTATACGATTAGATTAAAAGGACTTCACTTCACTTTCCAAAAATAGGGAATTTTGAATGTATACAATCTGGCAACTCTTAATTTGCTTAATGAGGTGAATCTTTATCAACGTTCACACAGTGATAAGTTATTATGACAATAACAAATTCTACGTCAACAGAGTTCTCTCCAAATTAGGTAATTATTTTGCTTTATACCTTATACAGCTTTAATCAAGTTAATGATGAACAACAATTTCTAATATTCTAAGAGTAATTAATATATAGCTTAATCAACTACTCGGAGTCTACAGATTCTTCTCACAAATGTCAATATAACAAATTACATAAAATTTTATTACAAAATATACAAAGGTCCCATTTGATCTCTAAATAAATTTAAAATGAGTTAGTCCAACATTTTTAGTATCAAAAATTTATATAAAATCCTGAATTTCAGCACGATATTATTACTAGCTTAATAAGTATCAGCTATACAAGTCCAACCGAAAACTTCTGTTATACAAAATCGACATTTGAAGGTTTAATAACTTCACTAGTTCTTTATCCAAATCCCAAAAGTGGTAATTAATTAATTAGTGCTTCGGAGATAAGTAAAAAAAAAGACCGAACCGTTGCTTACTAAGCACACGCTATAAATGATTAATAAAGGAACAATAAATAAACAAACGCGTATAAAAATACTTAGGCTGATATTAACAGGAGAATGGCTGCTCTATGTCTTTAAGCTAACATTGGGTTAGTTTCCTTAAGATCTGGCCAGTTGTAAGCTGTCTATTGTGCAAACAAAAAATGAAAGAATCCACAAGACAAGGACTTGACAAATCCTATTAACGAAGTTACCGTTTATTCAAATATCCAAATACAACAACAAAAGGGATTTTGAATGGAGAGAAGCAGAGGCCAATGTCAAATTTAACTTCACTATTGGTATTGTCAGTATAGAGGTCTATGATAAATTAAGTTTTGCTGACATCAACAGGACATTTTTGCCAAAAGTACCTGATTTCCTTCAAACATTGAGCATGCATGAGCGGGAGAAGGGCTGTATAATGTCAAATCAGTTGAACCTAACACGAAGAGCTATGTTAGTAAATTTTGCAAGTCCAGGAAGAGAAGTGCTTTGTGCATCATTATGAAACTAAAACATATCGTTTGCAGACATGTTGATATATACAAAGAGAAAAGGAGGTGGTTGAAGGCAATACAAATACGGACACAGCAAAAAGCTGAACATATACTGCATTCGTAAATGATTACGCTATGAATGTGCATGGAACCCAGGACTATATGAGCAATATATTAGGCGTTGGATTGGCGCTTCTTTAGGCTTCTGTGTTAGAAGTACTGTATTTGTAATTTCAGTATCATTATCGATAAACATGGAAGAAGGTTCTTGATGTTTAGAGCATTTCCGTTAATGTCCCTGCCTCTATTCATGACGGGCTCGGGTTCTGCATTGTCGATGAAACCTCACCTACAGGCACAGTATTGCTCTCGGTAGTTATTTTTAGTCCATATTTTATGTTGTTTCTTTGATTCCTATTGTTTATCATCAGAACACTGTGCACTATCTTAGCGATTGGTTACCTGTGGTTTTGGAATTTCTTTCTGGCAATAACATGGCCATCATTATTGAAAACTATTACACCACAAGGAGTTTTGAGTTGGTATACTGGCTGGATATATTTTTGGATTTTTCTTGGTTTCCTGGTTCCTCTCTGAAACTGAAGTCTCTTATACTAGAAGAACCGAATGAGGTTTTCGATGTGCCAGTATCAGAGCATAAAACATATGCTCAAATCACCCAATTTTGTCTAATGACGGCAATATCGAATATACTAATAGCCATCATCAAAAACATCAAAGGCATCTTAAGTATTATTAATAACGTCAGAAACAACACTAAAAAGTTCTGACAGAGAGCACCTTTACGACCAAAACCTCGAAAATGCTCAATCGCAAAGATTCTCAGAACCATTATACGGCGCACAAGTGATAAACGCCATCTTAGATTTGTCGACTATGTAGCACAATGACAAATGAGCTGCTGCGAACTCACGGAGCATTTACTTATACACAGCAAAACTACTATTTTGGTGCAAAAGAAATCGACTTCTCATTTGCACAGATTCTTTTGGTAATGAAGCGCTCATTTATGATGCAATATATCGGTGAATAGCCCAATAGTGAAACTTTACAGTTACCTCAAACCGCTTCAACGTCATCTAAAATGAACCACTAACGTTCACTCTCTCACTGAATAAAAGCATAAACATTAATCCTCGCTGCCTAAAAGTACAGTTCTCCATATGCTTTGTATCTCAAAGTGCAACATGAGACCAGTCTAACAGCCCTTCAAAATGAAAATCAACCACCGCTTAATTTGTTGAAGAAGTAAAACTTTTTAGAGATCACTCTCTTTAACATATGCCTTCTAACCCATTGAAATTAATTTTACATATAAACAGTGAAAGCCTTGGACAAGAGCGTTTGTGCTCCATCCGCTAGACATTTCATAATAGGATCGGCATTGGGCTGCTTTGAGAAGGATTCGATGAAGAGCTCAATTGCAGTATCCATCAAACGGAGCAGCTCGGAGCATGAACAGCCCAATAAGTGAGACATTGCACTTAGTTTGATCACTTGAATTGTGCAGCAATATCTCATTCAAAAAAAGGAAAGTTAAATTGTTCTGACAGGTCTGACTCCATTGCAAATAGTATGATGTGCTGCATGTTCTCAATTTTAGTCGCTCTCAACTATAATCTTTTTCTCTGAAGTTATTTCTGTTAAGTTGTTGCGCTTTAGATTGACATGTCAAACATAGCCGAAGGATCAAACGACTAGCCATGATGAACACAAATGAGCAGCTGAAGACACACACGCAATAAATTTATGTCAAATAGATGCCGTCATGTAATTGAACATCCCATATTAACAGACTTGAAACGGGGAGAAAGTCAAGTATTGAAGTCAGGCATTAATGAACAATTCATACCTCGCATATGGTAATTTCTCCTTGAAATGATTTGAGACTAAATTTGCACCAGTGTAGCTGTTTCAGTCATATGGCAGAACACACATAGCAGCTATTGAAATGGATAAATCGAACAATTCCAGTCACGATAAACCGGTAACAACGAAAACTGCAGTATACTTCTTGAGGCCTTGTGATGTATTTGCAATACAATGAATTCCTGATTGTGATCCCGAATAACTGGTACAGGCTTCAATTCCACGACATCTAAAACAAAACATGATGTTGGGGGTTATGAAACCCAACCATAAATGAGCAGAGATCATACCATACGATTTGGCTGGATCTTTTGATCCCAATTCTCAACTGATGTAAAAAAACTCACTAAAGGACTCAAGAAGATAATGAAGACATCCAACAGTTCAAGGAACAAAACAATGAACGCTTCAGTCATCTTATTACTTCCGTCATCTTACCAAGTAGCAACTCTTAATGTCACTATGCAATCCAATCAAGTCATTTTGTTTGGTATTGAGTTTCGTGTATGCAGTTTGATAACTCAAAAACCTTCCTTGGAACAGCAGTCATTGAAAGATCAGCAAGAAAAAGGAGCCCAAGTTCGTGCATGTTATATCATTACTATTTAATCAAATTCAGTAATATTCAAACCAGCATTAACAAGCATTTCACTCTTTATGAAATGTGTAAGTTTGTTGTTGATTTTTTCTTGTTTTTTTTTGGACGAAAATCATAACAAATCAATTTCAAATGATTTTATTACGCGTTGGAAACAACATTCTTTGGAATTTTTAATGAATTAATGAGCGATTGCTTATGATTATTAGATTGATAAACGTAATTTGTGATTCGAATGATTGTTTAGTGATGTACTTATTTACTTGAGTTCGCTGCTATGTTGAGCAGGTTGTTGGTAAGTACTATGACTTATGGATCTATATACAAAAGGTTTCGAGTTTATCTTATGTTACAGTTATTCAAAAGTCTGATACTAATTGTGGTGATCGACTCAGAGTTGGCTGAAAAAGCTTTTCAAGTATTCATTAAACACGAATGGTGCAAACCATTCAAAAGCTGAAGCTATTAGTTTAGATATTGCTTGGGAACTTCAGTGATATTATCTCTGAAGAGCTAAAAAAGAATCATATACGTACCATTGAAGTTTAATATTATTACTTTGTTCTTTTGGGTCTAGGAGCATCCAAATATGCGTTCAAAGTTAACCATTTTATATCACGGAAATCATTTGCTGTCTCTGAGTTTGATCAAATGAGAATGTCGAGCCCATATTGAGAAAAGCCAAACATCAAACAAGTTGTGTTTATCTCAAGTTTTGTTCGCTTCTGTTGGCGGTTTCATCACATTTCTATGTTTACTTAGGGTCAATCCGATGCTGCTTTTAAAGAGTTTAAGCCAGAAAGATATTCTGTATTGGAATTTTGTCCAAGTGTGATTGCACCTTGGCATAGTGAAACCTCTGACGTACTAAAGAAATTCTTCGTTTTCAAAAACTCCAGGATCACTCCAGAGAAAAGTACGGTTGCTCAAATAAGATCTCAGAAAGTTTTGACCCAGGTGAAGGAAATGATAAGTTTTGCGGTCCATATCAGAAGTGAACTTCTATGCAGAGTTAGGCCAAGGCTAAGTACAGAGCTGTTTAACGAATATAAGACTATATTCGGAATACTTAGCCAAATAGCTATGTGAAATTCATAATGAGAAAACAACAGAAGAATCGGGTGAACTATTAGTTGAGACTCTGCGAAATGCTTGATAGGACTAGATATAAAAGGGAAATCTCACTTATTTGAGTGCCAAATGTTTCCTCTTTCTGTGCACTAGTGTTCATTGACCCTCCACAATCTGACTCTGTCTACTCCTAGTCTGTTCTTGCACGAACCCAAATTCAAATTTCCTGTTCAGTAGCCACTTTATTGCACCATACTAACATCTTTCTCAGGAACCTATCTAAGGCCAACACCCATATCAATATCAGCTGTTTGTCAGATCGAAACACTCAACCGAAGTCCTGTGGTGACCCTTATGACTCCTCAGCAGCTAGTCCCACCTCTAATAAAGTGAACATATATACATGATTTATAGAGCTGTTATTATCTCTAATTTTTCTGAATTTAGCGTTGATGTTTGTTTGTCAAAACCTTTTCGATGGCAGATCTCATTTTCAATAGACTGCTACTTATAAACAGATGGGTATTAAGAAAGACTAACAGGTCGTTTACGAAAACCATCCATCTCAAATCTGACTCTTTCCTCATTGATCTCTCAGACCATTCTTAGGAGCCCTTGGGTTTACTTTCATGGTTCATAGGTTCGTTAAAACTAAATAGCGTTGTATTCGTGATTAACCTTGGAAGCGGATGCAGTATGACCCGCGTTTGAGCCTTGCTATAGGACAAGCAGCCCAATGATTTGATAATGGTATTTGTGTTATATTCGGTTGACGCTTCTGAATAAGGCAGACAACACAAAAACTTTGGTAAGAGCAGCTGCTAGTAGTAGGACTCAGTTAATGTTCCATGATATGATACAAGCGGGTTATGTCTCCATTTAACATTTGGTGTTGAAAAAGGGTGAAACTTAATAGATAAGGAAAGTGAAAGTGAAGCCCTTGAAACCCAAATGACTTCCAAGAAAGTAGTATGGAATCAGTGCTGTATAATCATGAGCTATTGCCACGTCCAATGCTGTTCTCAATAATCGATAGGGGAGTTATTAGCAACAGTTTAACAGTTATTTCAATGGCATTTCTGTATTTGATGCATGAGAATATTCAACAAATTAATTCTTTGAGTAGCGAGAGGCTCTTTACCAATAACAGTCAAGTTTATAGTTCAAAGTCCCCTTAACGTAGACTCAAACAAATAAGAAAGGTTTGAGCTTAAATACTAGATTTAAAACCAGAAATTCGAGCAGCTGAAATTAAAGAACATCTGATGAGAAGTTTTGTATTACTGGATCAAATCAGATGGTATTTGAACCTAGTTTTGTCAAAGCATTTCCATTTCAACATATTATTAACGATATTCAAAACATCAAACCAGATTAAAAGAACTTAACATCAAATGATTGTTATGAGAATTCCATTAAATTGTTATTTTTTTGTTGTTGATTTTTTTTCTCGACAAAAAATGTAAACAAATATTTTCTTTAATGAAACAGTGAATTTTACTCAATCAAATAATCCAAAACAACTGCTAAATGAATTATCAATTCTTTACTTGAAAC
>JAJLXD010000014.1:52907-90335 GCA_030571115.1 Wickerhamomyces sp. yHMH617 | reverse complement strand
GAATTAATTGAATATGTATAGAGACGATCATGATTATTATTGACTAATTAAATTATGTAAAGATTACATATGAATACACTAAAGTTCATTGTAAGTCATATAAATATATATATATATATGTTAAAGAAGTAAATAATAAATTGAATAAATTAATAGCTACCTGACCAAATATAATAGACACATATATATATATATATATATATGTCATTAATAAACTGTTGCAACGTCTTTAAATCTTATAAAACATGCTTATATGCTTATATGCTATGCTATGCTATGCTATATTAAATTGTTTAAAGTGTGCGTGTGCGTTTCCGCGCAACTTTTTTATTTTTCCTGTATAAAAATTTAGCGAGTACAAAATTAATATTTATATAACTTCATTTCGACATCATCTTGTTTTTTTATTTTCTATTTTCTATTTTCTATTTCCTACTCAAAATACATCTTTCTTATCACATCAATCACTCACAATGTCTCATGAGCTGTCACTCTCTAGTGTCAGGCAAGCTCTCATGAAATATCTTAAATTCATAGGCCCGGGAATAATGGTGTCTGTTGCTTATATGGATCCGGGGAACTACTCCACGTCAGTGTCAGGTGGTGCTAACTATCAATATAAATTACTTTTTGCAGTTTTCCTTTCAAATCTATTTGCTGTGTTATTACAGTGTCTATGTGTGAAACTTGGATCAGTCACAGGTCTTGATTTGGCTCAAAATTGTAAAAAACATCTCCCAAAATGGCTCAATATCTCTCTTTATGCCTTGTCAGAATTAGCAATTATTGCAACGGATCTCGCTGAGGTTGTTGGAACTGCAATCGCACTCGAGATCTTGTTCAATATACCTCTTACATACGGTGTTTTTTTAACAGTGTTTGATGTTCTTGTCATCTTATTAGCCTACAAACCAGAATCACAATCTATGAGAAACGTTAGAGCATTTGAAATATTTGTGAGTATCTTTGTTGCCTTGACAGTTATCTGCTTTGTCTTAGAGCTCACTAAAATTCACATTCCTAACAAATGGACCTTATTCGAAGGATTTCTTCCTTCTAAAGAATTAGCAACTGATCAAAAATGTCTATTTTTGGCCTTGGGTATATTAGGTGCAACTGTTATGCCTCATTCGTTATTTCTAGGATCATCACTAGTCAAAGCAAGATTGACTGATTATGATATCACTCATAAGAACAAAAGAATTGATCCTGAAAGACCCACTTTGAGAGCTTTAAAATATGCTTTAACATTCTCCTATGCTGAAGTCATCATATCATTATTCCTTGTGGCAACTTTTGTAAACTCTGCAATTTTGGTTGTGGCAGGGGCAACTCTTTATGGTCAAAAAGATGCTGATGATGCTGATTTACTAACTATCTATGAAATGTTATCGAAATACGTTTCACCAGCTGCAGGTTTCATTTTTGCATTAGCAATGTTATTTAGTGGTCAAAGTGCAGGTATTGTATGCACAATGGCTGGTCAAATTGTCAGTGAAGGATTTCTTGACTGGTCATTAAGTCCATGGACAAGAAGATTGGTTACTAGACTTATTGCCATTGTTCCTTGTGTTTTTGTAACGATAACCATGGGAAGAAAAGGTATTGCTGATATACTAAATGGAAGTCAAGTTGTTCTTTCCATGATCTTACCTTTTGTGTCTGCACCACTTATCTATTTTACAAGTGTGACTGAATACATGCAGGTCCAGCCCAATGAAGAGAGTGATGTTGCCGTTGATGAAACAACAGGTCTAGTTAACAATGACGCAAATAAAACATCAAAAAACTTTGCCAATAACAACCTGATAACAACTCTATCTGTTATTACTTGGTGTTGCATAACATTTTTCAACTTCTACCTCATAAGTTCATGGTTGTTAGGGGCGGATGTTCATTTCTAAACTATCATGTTACAGAATTTTTTTGAGATTCTATAATAGTACAATTATTTAGAACATTATGTGATATACAATTTACTGCATTACCATCATCTTCTTGTCTTGTATTTTTTTCTAGTGTTTGTGTTTTGAGCTGGAACAGGTAACGTACCAGGGTAATCTGTCTGCAGTATAGGCAATGATGTGGATACTTTAATATCAGGCAGCTTTTCAGCGTTAATAGCAATTTCTCTTATAACTCTTTTGATTTTGAAATATAAACGTTTCTCCTCCAATGTAGGATTATCTTGCTCACTTGAAGTTTTTCTTCTTAGTTCTTGTTTATTTTGTAGTTCATTCAAAAGACCAGCGACAAATTCTAGTTCGGTATTACTTGCAAATGCTTCAACCTCATCATCACCAATTTCATTGAAAGGCTCCCATTCATATATATTTTCAAGACTGATAGTGCCAATTTCCTCAGATTCATCAATTTCAGGCGAAATTTGACTTGGTGGTGCAGAACTTTCAAGATCCAAATCTTGTGTTGCATTAATATCTATTACCTGCGATGGTTTAAGTGAATCTTCTGTTCCTTTTTTTTCCAAAAGGAATTTTTTCAGTCCAATATGCTCAAACCATAAGCGTCCTTTATCAGCAGAGGTGACAACAGTACTTTGCTCATCAATCAATGGAGCAAATGTTTGTAAATCACTACCTTCTAACCATTTAGAAGTGGGTAAAGAATACCAGTTTGGATGAAGAAATCTGCTCAAGATTTCAGCTTGTCCTAACGTTTGGAGAGATTGACGAGATGGTGCAATCTGTGCCAATGTGTTGAAATTTGGAATATAGGCTTGAGGCAGTATTCTCGTAAGAGAAAATGCATCTGGTGGTGTGATTTCTCTTTGATCTAAAGATGAGCGTAAGTTGGAAGATGAAAATAAAGGAATATTATTCTGAGTGTAAATCTGAAACGCTTCAGTGTTATTCAGTGTGTAAGTTGTGGATATTTTAACAAAATCCTGTGCAAGCAGTTGATCAAAATCCGTTGATTCTTTATCTGTTTCAGGAAAGTTATCGGAGATGTGCTCTATGTTTAGTCTATAACTTTCCCTTAGTAAGAACTCAGTAGCAAATTTGTATAATCGATCGATATCAACATAATGATCAGAGCCTATTTCTAACTGATGTAGTAATATAAACGCTGAGACTCTAATGTCATGATAAAGATGGTAAACCGACTTGTAATATAGCTTTTCCAACCTCTCGATGACAGTTGTAGTTTTGAAGTCCTTCTTACCAGTAATGTATTCAATGAATGACTGGCCTATAAGGGGAGGTTCTTTCTCAAAGAAATCCACAGGGATCTTTGTCTGTAGAACTTTCAATGTCTCATCAGCACTTGAGTAATGTTGTTAGTATATTTTGCCAACGGTAAAAATTAATTGAATGGCAACTTACGCTTTCAGTATAGTCGTGAGGTTTTTCAGAAACTCTTTAAAATCTATTAGCTTGTTAGAAAAAAGTTACTTGGAGTAATATAAAAAAAATTTGAACTTACTCGTTTGAGCCATCATCGATTTTGTCTGTCGTGCGAAAAAAAATTCTCGGTTTTGAGCAACAAAAAAGAAATGGAATTTCAAGAAAACAGCAAGTGCTTTCAAGAACAATTTTTTGATGATTTTGTTCGTGTTTTATTGTTTATTTTTGTTGTTTTTTTCCCGCCAATTTTTCATGATCTTTCTACATTTGCTGACATAATGCTGACATAAACACTATATCTAATATGCGTTACCCTGACAACGATCTATATGACAATGTAAAACATTATTTAATTTGATAATCACTCATTGACCCAATGTCCTGAGACTTTGTTCTGGACAACCTTGATCGGTGGTAGATCCCAACCAACACCCCCACTTCCAACGTCAGCTCCGAATCTCGGCACAACATAGCATTCTCTCTTTGTTGTGTTCAGCATTTTTGGGGCATAAGGCGGGCCCAAAGGTTTGGAGTACGTTATTAGCCCACTGTCCTTCGAAATATTTGCCAAAGGCTTACCTGTAATATCAGTCAAGCATCTCATTCTTGTCTTTGGAAGACTCGTACTGTCAGGATTGTTGTTAGCTCCTAGATTAATAGACTGATACACCAAATAAGACGGAGGTATCTCACCAATGTTGCACAGAATAGACGAAGGATGAATGTAACAATATGGACTGATTTCCTGCTGGTCTGAGTTGATAGGGAAAATAGGAACATATGGGATATTTATCAGATTGGTTCTATTCGATATCTTGACATCAGAGTCAATCAAATCAGCTCTAATGGCGACCTGGTCTACGAAACCAGCTGCGACCATTTGTTTTATCAGATTCACCTGTACCTTATTAGGTACACCAAGCTTTAGCTCAGAATCGGTAACACTAGAAGCAATATTTTCTTTTGTGGTGACTGACTTCACTAGGTACATCACTTGTTTTCTAAGCTTAGAAATTTCATCCATTAATTTACCTCTTAGGAAGTTATCGCTCAAAAACTTCTCACGTTTTGCAAGAGGAACATGATCATATGCACAGACTGCACTGAGTAGTTTCAAGGCATCACTGTATTTATCTAGTTTACCGAAAACTTGTCTTGACTGATGAAACTTAGTGCGTAATCTTCTCTTTCGTTCAATATCTGCAGGGTCTTCAATTTCGATTTCTTCAGCTTCATCTTCCGAATTATTTGATTTGATATTTACAGTCTCATTTATACCAAGTTCATTCTCAGTTATGAATGGATCACCCACTGAAAATGCTGAAACAATAGACACTATATAAGGAAGACAATTCTGCTGATTCCCGATTATGAGAATCTTCGCAAAACGAGGACTCAGAGGAAACAAACTGATATTTCTACCTAAATCAGTGATATGCTTATCTTTTGACAATGCTCCCAAATACTGTAATAACTTTTCTGCTTTGTGTAATGAATATCTCTCTGGAGGCGTAGGAAATGGGAAATTAACGACGTTATCAATTCCCATGCTCTTCATCTGTAGCACAACACTTTCAATTGGCATTCTCAAGATTTCTGGTTTCGAAAACTGTGGGAAATCTCTCTCATAGACAGCAGAAGAGTATAATCTATAACAATGACCTGGACCTGTACGACCAGCTCTACCACTTCTTTGATCGGCACTAGCTTTACTGACCCAGTCCACTTCAAAACTTTGAACACCTGATTTTTCATCAAATTTACGTTCTTTTGATCTACCACAATCAACAACATATCTAACACCAGGAATAGTCAAGGAAGTTTCAGCAACATTCGTTGCAACTATGCAAAGACGGCTTCCTTTAGGAGGCTCTTGGAAGACCTTCATTTGCTCCTTCGTTGGCAGTAATGAGTATAATGGTAAGACGAATAATGGGTCCTTATCCGTTTGACCTTCTTCTAAAGTCTCTTCAAATCCTTCTTCTTCACCATCTTCATCTGAAATTTCACCATCGTCAACTATTTCATTTTCATCATTCACTTTCACACTAAAATCCACATCTTCAGCTTCGGTATCAGCTTGTTTTGCACTAATACGAACATTTGGAATATCGTTAGATAATTCAACGGTCTTCTTAGATTTCTCAGGGAAAGGGAATTCTTTTCTCAATCGTTTGACCAATGTAGTGATTTCGTTTTGGCCTGTCATGAAAATTAGGATAGCACCTGGTGGTAGTTTTCGATGAATTTTGCAGGTTTTTCTAAATGCTTCTTCAATATAATCAAATGATGTGCTTTTGTTGAAGTGAACGGATACCGGATATTGACGAGCTGAAACTTTTAAAATTGGTGGAGGTTTATCAAATAATGCAGGGTTTTCACTAAAGTCTGATACCCTTAATGTTGCAGACATGACTATCAGTTTCAGCTTTTTGTACTTCTTAGGATCTTGTGTGTTCAATTGACTTCGCAATCTAACAACACGACTTAACATACCAATCAAAATATCAGTGTTGATATTTCTTTCGTGAGCTTCATCGATAATGATGGAAGAATATTTCTCAAGCAAGAAATCAGTCATCATTTCACGTAATAAAACACCATCTGTCATGAATTTCATTCTAGTATCAGGCTTAGTGGTGGAATCAAACCTTATTTGGTAACCAACCTTGTCACCATGATCACCTAATTCATCACTGACACGTTCAGCCATTGACACAGCAGCAACTCTTCTAGGCTGAGTTATACCTATCATTCCTGGGCTGTCTTGACTTTGCTGAGAACCGAAGCCAGCCTCGTACAAAAATTGAGGAACTTGAGTGGTTTTACCAGAACCAGTCTCACCACAAACAATCACGATATCATTATGATTTATCGCTTCCATGATGCGATGCTCCTCACTAAACACAGGTAACTGTATTCTCGATTTCTGGATTTCGTCACGTCTATTGACTGAAACAAAAAACGCTTTTCTTTTGGAGTTCTCGTCAACTGGGATATAGTCTTCCTTTAGGTCATCCTCTTGATCTTCAGGACGATCAACGCGTTCATAATGAACGTTTGGTAAGGGTACAGAACCTGGTGCTTCACGGCCCTCTAGTTTTCTGAGTTGTTCATCTGCCCACTCTTTGAAAGCTTCTGCTTTGGCACTATGTGAAAATTTGGGACGCTCTTCGTCTACCTCAGGATCTGAAGATTCTTGATCATCTTCATCATCATCGCTGTCATCATTGTCATCAACGTCTTCAGGCTCTTCAGATACTTCAATTTTTTCATCATCTTCTTGATTACTGACTATTTGCTCGGTATCCTCATTCTGGATATGCTCTTCTTCTTCTTCTCCTTCTTCCAGAGATTCATCTTCATTTTCAGAATCGCTTTCTTCGCTTGACATGAAATCTTGGTCATCTTCAATCTTGTTTTTACGCTTATCTTCAGCAATAACTTTAGATCTCCAAGTATAACTTTTCTTTTTTGCTTTCTTTACTTTTGGAATATTGGCAAAAGAGAAGCCTGAACCTGATCCCCCAAATTTACTTGGTCTCAAATCGACAAAAGATGAGGTTGCAGCAGTGGATGCATCACCAAACTTATCGAGGTCATCATCGCCATCACTATCGTTACCATTGCTGTAATCTTCTGAGTTGCTCTTGTTGTCTTCGTCCCAATCACGAACTTCACGTCTTTCATATAGGATTTCTTTTGTACGCTCATCACCTCTCCCTTGTCTTTCCAAGTCCAGGGCTTCGATCATTTGCTCTTTTCTCGTCTTCTTACCTGTACCGAGCAGCTTTGATGGCTCCAACAAAGAGGTATCAAATTTTGTCTCTTGTAATTTATCTATGAGCACCTGTTTCTCTTCTCTTTTCAGTTGGTGGTCGATGTACTTCTCCAAACGCTTCTTCTTCTGGCGTGAAACTTTAGACTCTGTCTTCGGTCTGAGCTCTTCTTCCAGCTTCCTTTTTCTCTCAGCCCTCTCGGCAACAGTCATTGGCTGGAGGATCTCAGCATTGGGGTTCTGTTCTTCCTGTTCTTCTTGATGCTTGTCTTCTTGGGTACCGTCTTCCAGATGGCGGGTGAACTGTTTCTGCCTCACTTTCTTCAACGCATTCTGCTTAGCTACCATCCCGGAACGGGCCTTCTCATTGAAACGCTTTCTATATTTACCCATCGTCCACACTTTTTAATACCCTTTCTTCAAAGATCAAGAGCTCATCGCTTGAATATTTTTTTTTGGCACTAGAATTTTTTTTTTTTTTTTTCTATTTGTTATGTAATCGGATCATCATAAAAATTTGGCTGAGCTGAGGTGTGTGTAAGTCTTGAAATACAAGACGTTTCTGTGTCGTTATTCGAGGACGATTGTGTGTTCTGTCGGTCCCTTTTTGGCTTGAGCTGATGGAAAACAAGCTTGTTGTTGAAGAAGGCAGTTATGGGCTTGTGGAGAGCCCCAATATCCGTCGAGTTAGATTTGGAATTTATGAGTTGGATACTTGGTATGGAAGTGCGGTGTATTTTGCTAGAGACCGTAAGACGCTGGGGTTTGAGTACACAAACCAGGATAATCCATCACGGAAGGCAAACCATGTGAAGGAGGAATATTGGCTCGAGAAGCTGTTCGTGTGTGACTCCTGTTTCAAATACACAGACGACGAAGATGACTACAGTACACACCTTGAAAGATGTGATCTCAAAGACAGGCAGTTAGGGAAACTCATGTACCGGGATAGCGATGTCACCATAAGGAAATTGAGGGGGCACAAGCACAAGCTCTTTACCCAGAACCTCTGCCTGTTCACGAAGCTCTACCTAGATAACAAGTCTGTGTTCTTCTTAGTTGAACAGTTCGACTTCTATGTGGTTTATGACAACTGTACGCACAAGCCTATGGGATTCTTTTCAAAAGAGCAACTTTCCACAGACAGGAACAATCTCGCATGCATACTGGTGTTCCCACCGTATCAAAGAAGGCGTCTGGGTACTCTCTTGATCAGCTTCTCGTATGAACTGTCTAAGTCTGAGAACTTGATATCAGGGCCTGAGAAGCCTTTATCACCGTTTGGTCTCATTGGCTACTTAAGATACTGGAGTACCGTGATATGCAGAGAGCTGCTTGTTGGTAGCTTCAGCAAATCTGATACCACTACTCTTGAAGAAATGAGTATCGCTACAGGAATACGGCAAGATGACATTTTAATGAGTTTGAAATATATGAATATCTTGATGAAAGATGATGAAAAAATCTACATACCGAAAAATCTAGTGAAAAAATGGACAATAGTTAATAAGATCAACCTAGAGCCTTTGCTCAAAAAAGATTGCACTTTAATATAAGTGAGAATATTGAAATAATGCATAAATTATGAAATTTGTATACAATTGTCATGTAGCTTCAAATAACATTTGAATCTCCTCAACTCTTTTTCTACGTCTTTCCTCTTCTTCAACCTCCACAGCTTCACCAATTGTTCTTTTCCTTTCCTGGATTTTTAACATCTTTTCTTCAATCGTGCCCTCCATAATGAATCTTGTCACGGTCACTGGATTTTCTTGACCAATTCTATGAATTCTGTCAATTGCTTGATCTTCAGTACCAGGTGCCCACCATGGGTCACACATAAAGGCTTTAGAAGCTTCAGTTAAGTTTAGGCCAACACCACCTGCCTTCAAAGATAATAAAAGAACAGTTATACCTGTTCGAGGCTTCTTGAATTCTTTCAAGATTTCACTTCTTTTCTCCATACTCATCTTACCATGAAACTTGAAAACTGTTAACCCATTTTCTACTTGGAGCTCTCGTTCCATGATGTCAAGGTAACTTGAAAATTGGGAAAATACAACAACTTTTTCATTTGGTGTGGTATCCCTGATAATTCTTAAATGTGATAATAAAGCATTCAGCTTCGATGATCTCAATGAACTATCATATACGCTCAAGTTATAAGAGCTCATACTACCTTGAACAGTTATTGGTTTAAGTAATTTGGAGCTTGAAATAGAGTGTCGACAGTTTGGACAGAGTACTGCATTTCCTTTGAGTTCTTGGTAATTACAGTGCTCTAAGATACATGAGAGGCAAAACGGATGTCCACATTCTGTGAAGGACATATTTTCAATACCAATAGGCTGAGCAGTGCAAATTGAACATTCCGGTTCGTTCAAGTCAGTAAACTTGTCATGTATGTTTCTTTTGACTTGATTCAATTCCTCAGGCTCAAACAAGTCTTTTGGAGCAGTCAACAATTCTGGAGGAATATCATAGGAATCAGTGATTTGTTTTGTCGAAGCGATATCTTCATCCATTTCATCTCCACCACTTTTAATCAAGTCCATGTGGCAACATATCTGTCTCAATCTCAAAATGTGAACTAAAATCATAGTATACCTCTTCAAAATATCCCCTTTTCGAATACTAGCCTGCACAGAGGATTCTGCTCGTGCAAGAAACCAGTTGTATAGATCTTGCTCTTTTGGACTAAACTTGATTCTTTGAATCTCAACAGTTTTTGGAGGAAGTTCAACCAATGGTTTACCATCTTTCTTCATGTTTTTAGTACGTCTCAGTAGCACTGGATCTAATATAGCTTGAACCACATCCAGAGCTTGTTTATAATTTTTATTTTCGAAAGGTGTTGTGACAAATGTATTCCAGTAGGAGATGTTAGACCATGGTTCTAGTTCTAAAAACTTCACCAAGGAGAATAGATCATCCAGTCTATTGATGATAGGGGTACCAGTCAACAACCATTTTCTTGAAGCTTGCAGATCATAACACGCTTTTGTTGTTTTGGCCATTCTATTTCTTATGTTATGACCTTCATCCAATACTATTCTGAAGAACTTGACAGAGAATAATCCATTTCCTGATTTTGCAGTTGATAATCTTGACCACTCATTTTGGATAGTACCATATGTAGTGAATACCACAAGAGGTGGGCTTTTTGCCTTGCACAAGGTTGATACCAGATCAAAACTTGTTTCAGAGCCGTAATATACCAGAAATGTACTTTCATCGTTATTGGCTTTTGTAAACTCATCCTGCCACTGTGCTAACAAAGATGTCGGCACAACAATTAATGTTGTGCTAAATGCATACTTGGCTTCTTCCACCTTGTTGATGTCAAAATCACGATCAAAACTAGCATTATGAATTAACGAAAGTGTTGAAATGGTCTTACCCAGTCCCATCTCATCAGCCAAAATACCACCACGACAGACGGATCTCAATATTGGTTTCTCTAACGAAAACTCACCAGAGTATAGATTGGCATAGAAAAATTTGTTTTCAGACTTCTCAGCTAAAGCCTCATTCTTCAATACAATCCATGACTTATCTCTAGGCCATCTGAATTCTTTCCAAAGTGGATTCAT
Organism: Wickerhamomyces sp. yHMH617; assembly: GCA_030571115.1. NCBI lineage: Eukaryota > Fungi > Ascomycota > Saccharomycetes > Phaffomycetales > Wickerhamomycetaceae > Wickerhamomyces > Wickerhamomyces sp. yHMH617. Next base: position 79,599 of record JAJLXD010000014.1, on the reverse strand, counting down.
TAGTTCACCAGATTCGTTATTCTCAATTTCTCTTTCACTTCTCAGCATCCAGGTCAAACCTTGCTTCTGATATGATCTTAGATCTAACTTAAAGTTCTCCTTTGTTTCAGTCTCAGGAAGAGTTGCAAGAACTTTCTCTGTTTGGGCTCTTTTATAAAACTCCTTCAACTGATTCAAATTCATTTCATCAGAAAACTCCTGAATTTTATTTACATTTTGAGATGACCCAAGTTGGCTTACTTGCTCTTCGTCTTCTAAGTCAATCACCTCTGGAACTTCTTCATCTTCTAATTCTTGCGCTCTGTCATCCCTAACTTGAAAATCCAGCTTGCTAAATAGCTTCATTAATGCAACTTGTCTTCTATGTATTTGTTGCTCAGCAATAGTCTCAAAGGCACCTTTATTGAAAGACTGACTATATCGCATCTGTTTAAGATCATCATCATATGAAGTTTCGTAGCTTTTTGTGCTCTCAAAGATCTTGGAAGTTAAATAACAGTCCAGCTGAACAATAAATGAGTCGCCAGTGCTTAATCTTCCATCACAGAATACACAAGTGATGTCAAAATCACAGATATCTTGATCAACTAGTGGAAATAAAATACCTGCCACATCCTCCGGAAGTCTACCGACTTCTTTCTTCTTACTTGGATCATTAATGTCTTGAATAAGTTTTAAATATGATGATACAGATGTGGTGGTACCATGTCTACCTCTTCTCGGAGCACCAGATACAGATTCATTCTTTTGGATTGATAATAATGTCCCATAAGGAATAGGTCTAATGGTAGGTCTGGTGGCCCAACATACAACCTGGAGACCCCCGATAAATCTTCTCCATGATAAATTAGGTGAAAGTGCTTTTCTTTGGCTGGAGTGTGTAGATAATGTCTTTCTCTTCTTAGATATTACCTCGATGTTACTATCCATTGAGCTCAGCACTCTCTTGAAAGCCATCGAGCTCACTTGTTGGGAACAGTTAATATCTGGAAGCTCTTGTAATGGTTCGATTGGTGTTGGTATGTCATTTTCAAAAAAAGCGTTAACAGCAGCTAATACTGGGTTTTCTGCTCCCTTGAACTTTGCATGAAGTGAAGCAACCTCTGATGGACATATGCTAGGAATGATTGCTTGTATTTCCGACTCAAAAAGAGCGTATCCCTCATCATAATCAGCTTGATCTTCTTCCTCATCACTGTCATTACTGACAAACAGAGTTGAGGAGGGCTTCTCTACAGCACTATGAGGTGGTGATGAGGGCATCGGGGTACTTTCCTGAAGTATAAATGAGCTTGAACGTTTGTCCATGGACGGCAGCTGGTGATTCGTTGAGGCAGATGGGCTCTCAGTTTTCACTGCTGATATTGTTGAGTCCTCGAAGAACCTGGAATCTTCAGACATCTCTCAAATTTCCCGCAATGAGTAGAAATTAAAGGTCAACTTCATTAATTTAACATATAAAATTATAGACTTTCGCGTTTCTTCTTTGTCTTTGTCGCGTTTGTGGTGTTTGGATGTAAATTACGTAATATCGCATAGGCTCTCTGAAAACATTAATACCAATTTCACAAATACTGAGCTATTAATTCTACTGATGAAATGACGAAAAGTCTGTTTGGGAAGGTGTCTAACAGCCCCACAGTCCGTTCGTGGCTCTATCGGTCCACTCTTGTGTTTTTCCTGGCATTTTTTGTTGGGTTTTGTGCTGTTCTTCCTATTGATTCTATATCACAAGCATCCAAGTCCTCGAATTATGCGTTGAACACATTCGTTGTTGTGGGTGCTCTTGTTCTATTTGGTATCATTGCTAGTATCCTCACATCCACTAGAATTTATAGACAGAGGATAGCATTACAAGATATACCCAAAAGATACGTGCCGTTAGATGTAAACGATATGCCTAAATATTGTTATCAAATGATTCAACACAACTTTGAGAGATGTGATAAGATTAGAGAAATGGCTCTCACTGCAACAGATAAAGTTGAGCACCCTGGTCTTTCGTCTCCTGAATCCGATGTATTACCCCCTCTTATGCCATTTGAAGATGTTGTTAGAGCCATTGGGATGAGACTTAAATGGGGAGACGCATTTTTCGGTGCAGACTTAGAAGTACCCAAAGGGTACAGCTTTCGGGAGGTGTTAGCTTTTCTAAAAGACTTTATGGTGTCTCCCGAGAGTGGAATTAATAAAGAATATGCTGACTTATTTGAAGAATTGAGATACTCCGGAAATCTTATATCTCAGGAGAAATTTATAAGGCTTATGGAATTGTCTATTGAGTTTGTTAAAGCAACCAGGCTAAATATTGACCTTGATTCATCAAATAGAAGGAGAAGCAGCTATGCTGTGTCTGAAGTATCAAAATCGACTGATGCCTTTTCAAAATTCTCACTTCGAAAAAGTCGCACAGATCTATCTAATATAAACCAGCAAAGAGGATCATCATCAAGAAGTATTCTAGACTTTACAGACCCATTTCAACCTTATGAAGAGGATGAATATTATTTTGGTGAGACGGAGCCTGAAAACGAAGATTTTAATAGAATTTATACATTGAATACTGACGGAAGCAGCAGAACATCCATGGACACGACTAACATTAATTTTGACGGTCACCTCACATAATAATACAACTACATCAGTTTGTCCAAAGTGATTAACGACATAGATTTATCTAGATCATGAATCGTAGTTACAGCCATTTTTTTTCAAAGACAAAAATCTATAAATATTAATTATATTAGATTAACTCTTTGCTGAAGTACCTAATCCAACTTAAACTTGTTTGGCATCCTTTGCAGCAAATTGTGGTAATTCTGAGTACTTTTTGTTCTTCTTTCTCGGTCTAAATTTCCCTAAGACTTTATGTTGCTGTTTCCAAACTTTTTGTCTAATTTCTGAAATATCTCTATCATTTTTAGTTAACCATAAGAAAATATACATTCCTAAAGCAGAAACAGCAACGACAGAAGGAATAGATAGGATAATGTAGTATGCAGAATCATCAGTGATACCTTCATCCTCGATTCTTCTAGTCTCTTTATTCTTCTTTGCAACTTTAGCACCTTTCATGATCTTGAAAACGACAGCCTTATCTAATAAATCAAATTCATCATCTGGAACATTATCAGGTTGAATTGAGACCCCAACGTTTTGAATGAACTTATCTAACAACCACTCTTCTTTGACTTCAAATGGATAATAACCATCAACGTTATAAACCCAGTCACTGGTGAAAAAAGCGGCATCAGTATCACGTTTTTTCATACCTTTATTCATAGCACTCTCTTTAACATAACTCAAATGTAATCTTACTTTTTCAACTTCATCAGGGAAATATCTTGTGAACCAGGTGATGAAATATGTTTGTCCCATCTTCAATTCTTTTCCTTCATGTGGCGTACAGAATGGCTCACTATCAGTATCTCTTGTTATACCCTTCTTGAAGTATCTATCAGGGGTACATCTAATCAATGGATTCAGAGATACGTATGTTTTGTCTTCGTCAATAAACTCAACTTCTTCATGTTTTGCATCTTTATCCATATTGTGGGCTTTCAGGTCATCGTAACTGAAAACTCTTGTTGTGGCAGTCTGGAAATATGTTGAGTAGGTTGGGGATGGATTCTTTGTTTTTCCGTTTTTTACTTGAGGATTTATGGTCTTTGGAGAACCATCTTTATTCAATGAGATCCAAGGTTGAGGGTATCCTGTTTCAGTAGAAGGTTTTGCGTTGAAAGTGACGCCTTGTATCACTGTCGGAGTGACAATCTCATTGACTGTAGAGTAAATAGTACGAATCCAAGGCTTTGGAACTTCAGAAGAAGATGAAGAGGACTCGGTTTTTGGTTTTCTGGCTTTTTGGTATCTTTTCTCTAGCACTGGAGCATCGGTGATCTTGATCTCTTCAGAGGCAGGAGTTGGAGATTCAAGAGCTGCTGCTGCAGAAACAGCAATGAGTAGCAGATTGAGCAACTTCATTGAGAATCCACTGGTTTTAAAATAGATCAAGTCAAATGTAACTTTTTTTTTTATTGTTATATGAATGATCTCGGTATTCTAAAGCCATTTTTACCGTGCGCGATGTTTTTTTTGAATTCCTGATTAGGCAACTAAATTGAAGATACTGTATTATTGTCACATTGTTTATTTATTTAATACATTAAACTACTAACTGACTTATAACACCATCCAGATTACACCACAGGTAAGCACCAGAAGTATGAGCGCAGTGATAACAGCGGAGCCAGCTTTGTCTTTGGTTGAAATTTCCAAAGGATTGTGATTCAAACTAGCAGAATTAGAACCTGAACCTGCTTCGGTATCACCCACGGCAACACCTTCATCTTCTTGCGAATATGGGGCAGCTTCTTCAGGCGGTAACAGGCTCAGAAACACCTCCATGGCAGCCATCTGTTCACCCATACCATACTTACCATCCCAATCACCAGTTGACCAATTTATTCCACATGTCATACCATCTGTTCCACCTGTACAGCTTTTGGCCGCAGCCTCTGCACTCTTCTCCAACACTGGACGAATCGTGTCGTATAATTCGGGCACCAAGAGAGTGGTTATACCCAAGCATCTTGAAAAGATAGCTTTAAATGAACGTTGATCATTATTACAAGTACCACCATCTTGACAAGCTCTCTCATACATAATTGAATTTCTGAAAAAGGCAGAAATAGAGCCTTCAACTAATTGTTGGGTTCTTGATAGCCACAGATCAGATTCTGTATAGTTGTAGAGATAAGCACATCCTGCTATTATCACACCATAGTTATACGACCACTCAAGATGAACAATATCAGAACAATTATCATCAATATTTGAGCCATCATAAACATGAGTAGTTTCACCATCCAAAACGAGAAAGCCTGAGCCGAGCAGCCAATCAAACACAGATTCAGCGGTATCAACATAAGTATCATTTCTAGTGAATCTTGCTAATCTTGCGGCTATATTAAATAGGCATGCATTTGAGATGGTATTCTTATAATTATAGCCCGAATTCCAGGTAAAAATTTGCCATCTTAATCCACCACCACAATGTTCACTGTCCCATCTGACTCTCATTGTATTATAAACAGCTTGGGACAGAGCTAACCAATCAGGAACATCCCCAGCTGGAGGTGTAAAATTTCTTTCAGCTGCTGCTAATACAGCAAACCCCCAGAATCCTTGATCATCATTACCTTCGGTAGTTGATTGGTTGGCAGGTATATAATCATAATTATCACCTGTTTGGTGAATTAACGCGTCGTAAATCAAAGTCTCATAAGTATCATTTTGACAAAGATACCAGTGGTCTATCATTCCACCAAAGGCATGTCCTGCTGCCCACCAATAATAAGGATTCACGAACATTCCAACTGTTCCACCATATCTGTTTCCTTCATAGTAGTTCAAAAGACCATCAGCAGCCAGTGAGGCAGCATTACATATTGATTGCTTCGACGTGATGTCTAATTCTATAGCAAGAGTTGTTGATGCCAGTACTGAGAGAAATGGGAATAACATTATGCACAAAGAATAGATGATTTAGAAGACAAACAAGAGCTCTTAGAAATTGATTTGTCCATGCACAGGGTCAACGATAGCTGATAATTGAACATTTGTTCAACCGTGATTCAAATTTTACCATGGTTTAATTTTAGAAAGATTTCTTGTTCATACCAAGACATTATGGAAATGTGTTATGTGCAGAACTCTGAAGGAGGAATTTTATCGGCTGTGCTGATACAGTTTGAGAGTTGAGAGTTACTGAGACCGGATCACTCATAACTGATTAATCATCAACAACTCATGCAATTGCTTGCGAAATTATACCAGCTACACAAAGCAATGACACGCTTAATATTTTTATATACCGTAGAATTAGTTTATTATGCTTCGGGGATTAATTTTATTTAGCTTTGACACGTGACCGTGTGGAGTGTCCCAATCATTTTATAGGAATTACCCCGAATGCAAGTCACTAGAATTATAACTTGAGGTAGACAATTAATGAATTTTTGACAGTTTTTGACAGTTTGTGAAATATCTACAGTAATTATGTCCTTGTATTTGTCGATGTTTAGTCTACTAGAGATATCACTGCATTATAAGTTTATCTAATATGTATATATATGACCTGCAAACACTAAACAAAACAAACTAAATTCAGTAAACAAAACACAAACAAAACATTAACATTGATAAAAACACACTGTATGACTTCTAATTCAATAATCTATAATTAGTAGGGTATTCCAAACAAAATAAAATTAGACAAGTAAATTTTGGAAGATCTCTAAAGCATCCACTTGCTCAGATGCACTATATTTACCATCCCAACCACCATAACCCCAATTTTGACCACAGGTATCACCATCTCTACCACCAGAACAAGAGGAAGCAGCACCTTTTGCTGAAGGTTCAAATAACTCCTGGACTTTGGAATCAAATTCTGGAATAACCTTTGCAGCTAGACCAAGAAATCTTGTGTAGATTCCCTTGAAGATTCTTTGATCAGTGTTACAACTGTCATACAATTCACAAGCTCTTTCATATAGAACTGTATTATTGTAAAAGACCTGTGATCCAAGAATAATTTGTTCTGTACGATCTTTCCAAGAATCGTCATCAGTAACTGTATATAGATATGCAGTACCAGCTAAAATGGTACCATAATTATAAGACCATAACACTTTTATGATATCGGTACAGTTATCGTTAACAGTGGCTCCATCATAGACCTCAGCACCATATTGCAATTCTACAACGAGACCAGCACCTGAGATCCATTCATAGATTTCCTCGGCAGCTTTCAAATATTTCTTTTGTGCAATCGCATCATCTTTATAATATTTAGCCAATCTGGAAGACAGTTGAAACAAGTTGGCAGTAGCAATGGTAGCTTTATAATCATAACCTGTTCGTGATGATTCAAATTGCCATCTTAATCCGCCACCGCAATGATCATCATCCCATCTTGAATATAGTAACTCGAAAGTGTTTTTAGCCTGTTGAATCCAGCTTGGATGATTATCACTTGAAGGGTCTTTGAATCCAAGCTCAGCAGCGTGTATAACAACCAGCGCCCAAGCACCGATATCATCATTTCCAATTTGGCCGGTTTGAGACGAAGGTTCGTAGTTGTAGTCATCACCAGCCTGTGCCAATAGACCTTTATACACCACATCTTCATAAGTATCATTATCACATAGATGTTGGAAGTTTAGCAAAGACCCCAGAGCTACACCAGACTGCCACCAATAGACAGTGCTGAATATCCCATCACCTTCATGGTAGTCCAACAGACCATCAGCTGCAATAGCAGCAGCATCACAGATAGAGTCCGAGTCGTCAACATCGAGATGGATGGCAGCAACGAGAGCAAAGAGCGTGAAAAGAGTGTATATAACTCTCATTTGTTGGCGACGGATCACTTCAACGTGAAACAAAGAGGACTCATGTGGACATATTGTCCAATTTATACAACCAAGACAAGATTCACAGTGTGTTTCAGAGTTATCGTGTGCCTTGGTGAATCCTTCACCAATCCCAGGCACATCGATACAAGGGCTCCTAGCGCCAACAGTAGTCAATCGTTAATTTTTCTTGAGAGATGCATGAAGTGCATATCAGTTGAAGATTTTTGAAAATGCGGTACGGTTCCTGGCAATTCGGGAAATAGAACAGGGAAAAAGGAAACTCAAAAGCCATCTAACTGATAACTGACTTTCCCATCCATTAATTACACTGTCATTATTTGAAAGCTCAAATCACCCAGCTCACTTTTAAGTTGAAACTTCGCTGAATCATTATTTTTCATTAGTGTAATTATTTTGCCTGTGTTTTCAAAGGTACAAAGCCTACATTTTTTTTTTTTGGAACTGCGAAAAGCACAACAACCGTTGGAATTTTTGGTGTTTAACTTCTGGTGTTTTGAGTTTGTGCCTGTGGCAGAATGCACCAAGCGGCACCTCTAGGTGGCCACCACCTAGCGAGGGTCCCAACATCTGACGAAGGTAGTGGCACACCCGGACACCAAATCATAATGCTCAGTGGCTCACTCGTTTCTTTTTAGTAGGGCACTTCTAGAACTTTGATAGAGCTGAGCCTCTGATCCTCTGATCTTTTTTTCACTGTTACTCGTCTGACTCTACACTCGACTCGGTTGTCTTAATATAACTACAACATATTCTCGGTTCACTAGTCATATGTGTCATGAGTTTCTCTTATGCTAGTAAGATCTGTACGTCGTCTTATATCAATTAATCATTGAGGAGTAATTTATAGCACGATGATCATTCAACTTTTCAAACTTACAGTGTTCTATCTATTGACAGTAATGGACGGAAATTGCCTAATGCAAATTGGGTATTTAATACGTAATTTAGTTAAATACCTTGAATTTTGAATTTTTGAACAGCATATGCACCTCTTGCAGTTATTGCGATGCTGCAACTCAAACGTTTATCATTGAATTATCTCATCCAGAACTTTGAACGAGTTGACAACGTGCTTTCGATCACCCACCTTTATATAGTCCTCTTCCTTAATTGCAACCGAGGTGTTATTAAGATCAGTTGACATCTTTATTTTTGTAAGGTTCTCTTCGCCTTTGATATCTAAGAGATCTTTTATATCAAGATTACTTCGATTGACTAGAATCCCGTTCAACCCTGCTCTGTAACTTCCCTCCAAATCATTCTCAACCTCATCACCAACGTGCCATGCTCTCGATAAGATCTGCTGTCTGTCTCCAAATTGCAGTAGATTGTGTCTTTTTATCAAATCATCAATGATATAGTCAAAGAACTCTACGCTAGGTTTACTGTACTCCATATCATAACTGAGGTACACCTTCGACAGTGGTATATCCAGATCTTCCAGAATCTTCAAAACTCTAGGGTCGCCATTGCTTGAGCACACCAGAATGTAGTCTTCATCTCTAGAGTGTTTATAAATGTAACTCAGTACATCAGGATATGTGGAATAAGCCTTCTTAGATGAGAACACTTCAATCAACTCATCGACAAATTTGTCCTGCAGCCGTATTGGTTCGTAAACCTTCCTTATCAACAGTCTCCACCAGTCAATATAGCTCAAGCTCTTATTCTTTCCATAATTGGGATACTCAGCCTTCAACGAGCTGAAAGCCTGTCGGAAATTAGCCTTCAAGTGTGATTCCTCTACTTCAACTCCATGCAACCTGCCAAACTCGACATATTGTTTCAGTACAGGCTTTGCAGGCACAAAAAGCGTATTGAAAGCGTCAAAAGAAACGATCTTCGGTATTCTGCTCAGCTTTCTACTCATGTTGATGCTAAACAAACCCACTTATCCAGTAATACTAATATTATTGAATAACCGTCAAAGAGTTTTATTAACATAACTACAGTAAATAGCATAGTTACCCTACTCTATATTCGCGAAAGATGGGCTGTAACGCGAAAAGTGATTAATGATTATTGAAACTTTTCAAGCGCGTCTGTGTGAAGAGTAAAGACCAGTCAATTCAACGACTAACCCACAGACAATGTCCATCGTATCGCTTCTTGGAATAAACGTACTCAACAATCCAGCTAAGTTCTCCGACCCATACGAATTTGAGATCACGTTCGAGTGTCTGGAGCCTTTGAAAGATGATCTGGAGTGGAAACTGACATACGTTGGGTCTTCAAGATCTTTGGAGCACGACCAAGAACTGGACTCTATTCTAGTTGGCCCTGTTCCCGTCGGTGTGAACAAGTTCTTATTCACTGCAGACCCTCCTTCTGCCGAACTGATTCCATCCAACGAGCTAGTTAGTGTCACCGTGATACTATTAAGCTGTTCTTATGCTGATAGAGAATTCGTCAGAGTTGGTTATTATGTTAATAACGAATACGATTCCGAAGAATTGAGAGAAAACCCGCCAAATAAAGTACAAGTGGAACATGTGGTTAGAAATATACTTGCAGAAAAACCAAGAGTCACTAGATTCAATATAGTTTGGGATAACGATAGCAATGAAGAAGAGTTCCCTCCAGAGCAACCAGACGCTGATCTAGTTGATGATGAAGAAGCTTATGGCCAGGGTGAAGAGGAACTTGATGGTGATGAAGAGATAGAAGGTGCAGTTGACAACGAAGGTGATGTGGATGGTGATGGTGAAGCTGAGGGTGAGGGCGAGGGAGAGGTTGATGGTGACGAAGGTGAAGATGATGGCGAAGAAGATATAGAGGAAGAGGAGGATATTGAGGAAGACATCGAAGAGATTGACACAGACAACGATGAAAAATCAAAAGATGATAATAATGATGCTGACACTCCAAGATTAGAAGATTCAGAAACTATAATACCTTCCACTACCGAAGGCCCTCAACCTAGTATATCACAAGCTACAGAAACGACAGACATAGAAGAAAAATGAAAGCTTTAAAAACTTGATGGAAATTGTAATGATAATATACAGCACTTTTTGTTACACAGTCACAGATGTGTTTCCCATAGTTCGTTAATGATTTGAAAGGTTTCAGTGACTTTTGCCATTAATGTTTCGTCTTTTATAACATTAATCATTCTATCAGGATGCCATCTGATTCTTTCGATTTTCAGGACTTGTCCATAATCACCTGTGGAACTTTTCAAAAACTTTTCAATATTGTATTTATTCAGCTCTTCAGATTGATTGAATAACGGGAAAAGCACAAACTTCTCACCAGAAGACTTTCTTTCATCCCATTTTCCGTAGTAATCATCATATATGAAATCATTTTGGGTATGTTTCTTCTCAAAAGCATCCTTATTTATCGATTGGAACTCTGGTAATTCTAAATACGACCAAGAAAACCCTTTGTGAGAACGTTCATCTGATCCAATGAGTTGATGTCGTTGCTTATATTGCAGTTTCTCTTTTGAGTTTGCAGAGGTAACGAACCTGTAACCGTTGATGGTTGGACCCCATTCAATATAGTCCTTTCTCTGTTCTTTCTTCGGTCTTTTTGTGATTTCACAAGACTCCTCAGTATCAGTGTCTGATTCAGTCTCTTCGAGTTTCCCTGCAAGTTTCTCCTTGAATGACTTTTGCTCTTTCTGTTTCTCGTTAGCAGCTTTCCTGCTCTTAAACCTCAGCTTTTTGATTCCATTTGACATGAACTTCACACCTGTTTTTAGTAAGTCTGAAACTCTTGTCTGATCTCCTTTTATTCGTTTTCAACTTTAGTGAGGAATGGTGTCTGGATGTGTCACTACAAGATAGAAGGCTTAAGGGAGAGATGAGTTGTGTAGTAACTATTTAACCAAAGAGAACTTCCCAGTCCCATTCTTTCATAACGGTACTCCAATGAGTCCAGCTGTTGATTCCCTCGGTACCTCTTCTCTTTGATCCTGTCAAAGCGTCTATTCTGCTCTGGAATAAGTCCCAGTTTTCGTTTCTACCCTGGTCTTTCTGCTTCAAGATATCTTTTCTCTTCCAAACTTCCTGTACGATTTCTATTGTTCTATCAATGTTACCTATCCACATCTTTTCTCGCAGTGAGTTCCATCTGTTAAGGATCCATTGTCTATCCTCTTCTTCCCCCACCTCACATGAGGCAATCAATAATGGAAATATGTGCAAATTGCAAGTTCTGGAGCTCGTTGGAATGGAAGCCAAAAGCATCAACACTTTCTCAGCCAAATCACTTGAGCTCTGAGACGAAATTTCAGGAACAGCTTGCTGCAAATATAGCAATGTGCAAAATCTATAAGCTTCTGCTGTTGCAATACAAGAAGAGAGATCACAAAGAGGATCTTCCAGTATGGTCTTTTTGATATTGACATCAGGTTTCCAGTCTTCAATCTCAGACTTTAGATCAACAGCTCTTCCCACAATTGACAATGACAGTTTATCCATATTACGAACTTTACCTATGAAAGTTGCCACTCTTCCAATGATTAAGAACAAACCTCTGGCACAACCTAGTAATGGATCAATAATAGCGTCTGAATTAATGTTCAAATCCTTGGACATTAAATTTATATCAGACAAAAATGAACCCATCAATTCCTTCTTTTCATCATCCTCTTTTCCTTTATCAGACAACTTTTGTCTCGAAGAGGAACCTTTTTCATCAGAGAACTCAATGAATCTAGAATTCTGAGAATTTGACATTCTCGAAAGCACATCATGATAAATGAAGGTATTTATCAAAAATTCATATAGTTCAGTGTTTTGTTGGATGGTCGATCGGTCTAATCTTTTCAATATCAATTTAGCACCTTTTATATGTGCCAACCCTGTCGACGTATGTTTGTCAAACCCTTCAGTAACGGCCAGCACCAAGCACGTTGCCAACGCAACTTCATTTTTGATTGTATTATTCACCAATCCTTCAGCTAACTCATTCATTGACTGTTTCATATACCCCATTCCTAAATCTCTCAAAGACTGATCACCTCTAGCAATATGAAACAAAGACATTGATGCAACTGCCTTGAACAAGACAGAGTTGTTCAAAGCCAATGGCCAAAGTAGAGTTTTCCATGGATTTTCCGTGGGGCCATTTTTAATGGACATAATGGCACATGTGTAGTTGTAAGCATGCAATATCTTTTCGAAATCTGTAGGAGAAAGTTGGTTTCCTTTCAATGTAGATAAAGCTAAAAGGTGTTCATCACTTGGTGATTTTGGATTGCTTACCGAACCTGGTGAACCAATAGCAAAATTTCCAATGGTATATCTGCCATCAGGCGAAGAAATCTGTGAGATTGATCTCGAAAAATTGATCAAATCTTTACGATATTGAGGTAATGAACTGTGTGAAATAGCAGAATCCACGGACAATGATCTTTCAATTTGATGACTCTGAAAATCACTTACGGTAGTGTGATCATCATCAATAATTGCGCTTTCGTTGTCCTTATTCGTGAGTAATTCCTGAATTCTGTTGTAGTTTCCTGGTGATAAAGGCTCATAATTTAGTGGAGATGGAATATTGGAAGGAGAAGGAATATTGTTGAAAGAGTCAAACTCACTGAAAGCACGAGCCAAAGTAGAAAATGGTGATAATGCCTGGTTGTTTAGGTAACTGATATTAGGAGAAGCTTCAGTCGAAGCGATATGAGTCGCAGCATCTGCTAGGTCGTTCAAAGATGTGGATACTTTCCGTCTTTTATTGGATTGTTCTTCTGCCTCAGACGAGTTGGGGTTTTTACCCATTGCCATTAATCTTGATTTCTTAGCTAGATCTTCAGATGTTGTTCCTGCAATAGACATCGTTGCTTGTTGAAGAGCCTCTTCAAATATTGTCTTCTCGGGCAGCGAGTATGATCTTCTCATTGTTGCTATATGATCTTGAGATGAATGTATTAGTTGATCGTTCGGTGATGGCGCTGGGGTTGGTTCTTTTGCTGAGGATGAAGTTGATGGCGCTCTTGATACTGGCAGTTTCATTTTGGGTACTGATTCTGAAGCTAATGCTTTAGTTCCAGTAGTTGTTTCACCAAATGACTTCCATTTGAAGTTTGTTGTATAGCCTCCACATTCAATATTCTTCTTAGCACAGTTTAGACAAGATGGTTTTGTCTCGTCGCATTTCAGCCTCTTCTTCTTGCAAGTAATACACCCATTCCTAGACTTTATGCTCTTCGACTTGGGTGGGGCCTGGCTGCACATTGGTGTTAATGTAGCAGAAGGCATTGTGTCTTATTGTTCTAATTGGGTAAACAAAAGAATATAAATAAATAAAAATCTACGGAGTTTCAAGTCAAATCGGATCCTTTACACTGAATAGCTTCCGCTGAGTTCCAAAAAACAGCAGAGACTCCTTGTTTTCAGGGCCAAATTCTATGGTTTTTAATACATACACTCATCGTTGATAGTAAATTGATAAGATAAGAAATTTCCTTTTTTTTTTTTCGAACTCCATATTTGGTCTAGGCTCTAAATGTTTAGGCTTTTATAGACTTTTTTTAACGCTAGAAAAGTCACAGGAGTGATTATTGAGGAGACTTTGATGGACAGATAGTCCAGGAATAATTTTGACAGGGTCTCATCAGGACTTTCTTTCCCAAATAGGCTAATTTTTCCCGTGCTACAATTTTGAGCAAAAAGTCACTAATTTCTAATTTCTTTTCTATAAAAAACAAGTCAATTATCCATCCAGTTCTTTCAGCAACTTGATCAGTTTGGAGTTGTTGAATAATGGCTGTGAGAAATAAGAAGCATTTGGAAGAACTCTCAGCAAGTTGTAAATCTCGTCAGTAACCAGCTCTTTTCCACCAGTAACATCCGAAGACTCGTCATTTAGTTGGCTCAAATCTCCATTACCTTCACCATTTTCGGTGTCTAACCGAACTCTTTTTGCCGATGATGGGCCTGTGTCAGTTTCTTCAATAACTTTTCTCTTTTTTCCAGATCCATCAGATATCAATATTTCTTGTTGTTTCAAATCGTTGAATCTGATCAAGTCATCATCAACTTGATATTCCTCCAAAATAGCATCATTGAATGAATATCTATCAGCAAACCCAAGAATCTTTTCATCGTTAGGGAAAGCCTCATAGTACTTTTTCTCGATTTTAGTAATACTTGAGATCTGGCCAAAATCTGATTCATATTTCAAATAAATCTTGAAAATTAGTTTCAACCATCTTGGTTCGATGAGATCTTTCTTCGTGTTGATTGTAGTTTCAAATAACGACTTGGAATTAGTATCATCATTGATCTTGATTAAAAATTTCAAATATTTATAAATATATTCACCATCGTTCCCAAAAAAACTAGGTCTTAATCCTAATTCAAACACGTTTAGAGCAATTTTAGTCTTTCTCTCGGCATAATACTCCAAATAACCTGCCTCAACAAAGATATGGTGTGTTATCAAATCCCTCTTAGTGGAACGACAAATCTTGAAAATTGCACGAGCATCAGCTAAACCTTCTAGTCTTTTCATAGTTTTCAAATATTGACACCATGTCAAAGTAATTGTCTTCGATAACTGTTTGATCTCAGCTGTTATTGATTGAATTACAGCATTTGACTTCCAGATTGAAGTTTTCTCCTCATCTGACAAACCTTTTAGTTCCTCATCTTCTTGTAAGGATAATTTTTTATGCTCAACAACCTCTTCAAGTGAAAGTTCCTTCAACTCATCAGACTCTTCTGTTTTCTGTTGATGAACTTTGCTTAGATGTTCAATTAATTGGTCAAATACCTTTTTGACCAGTGTCGTGTTCTTTTCTGTTTCGTATTTCTCTATCAGCTTGAAATTCAATGCAAATGAAGTTGGATTAACTAACAAACTTTTAGCTAAGAGTTTTTCCAATTGGATATCGGAAAAGAACTCCTCGTTATCTTTATAGAACTGTTGATATTCAAACCAGATTTCAGGAGTAAAAATTAGCTTTTGAATTGATTGTTTGAAGATATAGTCTGCCCTTGCAACTACAGCAGCTTTACTAAGTTCTAATTTATTTGCTAGCTCCCAGGATATCCATTGTCTCCATTTAGCTAATTGGGTGGCATCCCTTGGGTTGGCAACGTAATTGTCGTCTCTGATTAAGCCCTCAGTTAAACTTGACCATTCTTTGTACCAGGATCTAGCATTCATGTAGCTCCCACTGATTTCACTGATAAACTTTCTTGCTGTAGTTGTATTCAAATCGTTTTCGAAAGTTGTGTAATCACTCCACAGTTTTTCCAAGTTGTTCAGAGGTACAACCAAGGCTTTCTTGTAAATTTTTCTTTTCATGTCCATTTTTTGCTGTTCATCCCATTTAGATATTGGCTTCCAGTCATCAATAAATTTAAGATATTCATCCCATAGTGAACCAGACTCAGGATCAATACCTACTTTGTCAACAGCCAAGTCATAAGCTTGGAATATCACTCTTCTAGCGTCTTCACCACCGGTGATCAAGTTATTCTTTCTTCTGATATAACCAACATATGTTTTCCACAATGAAATACTTGAAACATCAAGCAAAGATTTTTTGAAAATATCCTCAACTTTTTCGAACTCGCCTCTATTCAATTCGTAGTTGATATAGTTGATCCATTGATTGCTCAAGAATGGGAACTTTGCCAAAAACTTTTCATAAATTGATCTTACTTGCTCAGTTTTGTCCTTCTGTTCTATCTTCTCAATCAGTTCTCGCCACACGGTAACGTCTAGGTCATTTTCTTTCAGTTTGTCTTCCAATTGGCCAATGAAGTCACCCGGTAATCTCGAACTCTTCTTCTTCTTTAATCTATTCGAAATGGCGTCTACAGAAGACATATCAGCTAATAATAAGAATTAAAGATAATAAAAACGAAAAGAATAAGATCAAACAATCAGCGATGCTCTGTGTTGATGAGCAAGATGTGCTGATGTGTTTATACTGATGAAGTTTTCCGTTTGGCTGTCTGCTTCAAAATGGGTGGTTATGAGTTGTTTACCGTTAATTTTTATTAATATTGTTGCAAGATTTTGTGTGTATTTCCGGAATATCACGTGATAAACTTAAAACAATTTGTATACACTTGACAACCTCAATCAAACGTTTCTATCAATTAGGAAATAGAGTGAAATGGAACTGCACGTTTGGGGAGACTCCCAGTCGCAAGCTCTGATTGACGCCGAGTCGCTGGCAGCAGCGTGGTACCTTACGCTTATTCTGGACAGAAACCGGTTCACGATCATCACCTCTTCCAACACTGACCTCTCTAACTCTGGTAAGCTACCAAGTCTCAAAGTGCCAGATGGTACTGTAATAGATGGGTTCTTGAACATGGCAAACTACATTGCTGAAACATATCAAGACCTGGATGGGAACCTTTCCAACGAGCAAAAGGCTCTAAACAAAGGATTATTGCTATATATTCAAGATGAACTCCAGATTATAACTGACTACACGCTTTACTTGAATAAGATGAACTACGAACAATACTCCAGATCAGTTTTCAAAAAATATTTGCCATTCCCAATGCAATATAACACACCATTGTCCTTCAGGTCAAAAGCTAAACAAAATTGTGAAAGAATAGGATTGAGTGTAGAAGACAAGACAGAAGTTGAAGAAGAGATGCTTAAAAATGTGCCAACCGTCAGTAAAATCCAACAACTGAACAGAGAATCCATGATCGAAGAAAAGCTGATCCTCAAAAACTCTGTAACTAACATGAGATGTCTAAATCAATTGAAATTGATCTTTGATCATTTAGAATCTCTGAAACAGGAACTTGGAACCGAATCCTCAATCAACATCTTTGGAGACTTCTTGGCCTCATCAGATATATTGTTATTGGCTCATATAACCATAATAACTAATCCTGACCTACCTGATCAATTCATAACAACGTTCATCGCAAATTCATTCCCATTATTCCTCAAATCAAAGACATTGAACTTGAAACAGCTCAACTCATTGGAGACTGTCATTCGTGGACCGTATTTTTCTGAATCTCCCAATCTTTTCAACTCCATAAAGCATCTTTTTATTTGAACATTATGAATATTTAATCAGTTTTTCTTTGGTTTATAAACACCATCATGAGCTACGTAATAAACAACTGTACCATCGTCATTTACTATTCCTAAGAGAAGCCTTTTCGGTCTCTCCCCAAGCTTCGAATGTAGCTCATTAAACACAGATTCAAGCTTTTTAGGAGTTAATTTATCTTCCAAGTATATAGGAAATACTATTTCTCTTCGAGCTGTAGTGTTGGATTGTTGTTCATCCAAAAGCAACGGTTCTTTCGGTATTCCGCTCAAAAGAGTGTCACATGTTGTTTCCACAGTTTCTACTTCTGTCCAGAGGTTATAGAACAGCAAGTTCTGTTTCACTTTCTCCACAAGTTCCATTTCACCTATTTTCTTTGTACTAAAGTAATGGTTTCTCACTTGAATTTAGTGATGTTTGAAAAATGTATGGAATTTCGCTTAATTAAGTAATGAAATTTATTAAATTTAAAAACGCCAAATATATATATATATATATATATATTGCGTCCATGGAAATGAATATATTAGTTTACTTGATTCTGAGCATAAATCGTGTCTTGAAATAATCTTGCTCCTATTACAAGATACTGAATTCCCACTAAGGATAACTTTAATAAAATGACAATGTAGTTAAATTTGATAACGCCTTTTAGTTGATCAGGAGCTCTCAAATAGGATTTTGTCAATTAGAGATTAATCCTTCAAAATCCTGGTGTCATGCTTTGATTACATACAATTGCAGAATGCATTATTCATTTGCCTACCTTTTATTCATTACATCAGAGTGATCTTTAGTAATAAGGTGTGATTGGATTGTAGTGAGTTGTAGTAGATTAACTAAAGTAAATCATGTAATTTATGCAGGTCCAGTTTTACGTTAAAGTTATTTTTAATAGAATAAATAATCATGCTATTGATGTATCTAAACTTTAAGCACTGGCCTTCAACTTTTTAGCCCAAGCATACTTCAGGGATTTACTTATACCAGCAGTGAAAATCCCTTTGACAGTTTGTATGGATGAGCTTCTGAAGATTGTTTGCTCTAGTTTAGCGTTTGCGTTCTCTTTCGTGAAGCCAGGTTGGAAAGTGAATTTCTTCTCGTTGATGATTTCAGACAATATTGGGCTGTAATATTGTTGGAAGTACTCAAAGTTCTTCTCAACTATATTGTCAATCTTCTTTGGACTCTCAGCTCCCAATTTGTATCTGATGTCACCTTTATAACTCAACTCGGTGATGTTCTTGTAGAATTGTAACTCATCAAATGCTTCTTCTTCAGGTAAATTCAAATAAGCTAAAGTGGCTGCACTTTTCAAGTTCTGTTGATTCCAGAATCTCACCATGGTATCATCTCTAAGAATTTTGACTGGTTTTTGTAATCTTCCAGCTAGATAGAAAGAGTTCCAATGGGATAAATCTTTTACTAATGTATCAACGGAAACAACACCATATTTCACCAACTTACCATCGATTTCGACATAAGGATTGAAATAAACCCCAGCTCCAACTTCTTGGAATTTGGAAACAACACCAGAACCAAAATATCTTAGCGAAGAATAATGATCGGGATTGTATCTCATGTTGATTGAATGCCAATGTTCAGCATACGTCACTCCGAATATGAGGTCAGTCTGAGTATCCTTTGAGTAGTATCCCTGGTTGAAAACACCGGAGCCATAAGCAAAGGCATACCTTATTGGGGCATCGAATTTCCATAAAATCGAACTGAGCTCGTTGGTGTTCACCTTATCGATGTCTAGATGCTGATTCTTAGCATAATGAGAAGGCAACTGATCAATATTGAATTTCTGGCTGCCAGACAAAAGCTCTGCTTTCTTGATACTTTCGTCCAGAAGTTTGAGACTGTCGCCACTTGCAGCTGTCTCTTTCTTCTTTGGCTTCTTGACAGACTTCTTGCTGATGTTCTGGAGTATAACGGAACTCTCTGCTAGTTCTTTAGATGAATCTGGCACGCCGGATAGGAAACGTCTGGCAGCTGGAGCTAAGCTTAGAGTTCTGATAGTTTTGATAGTTCTGAGAGTTGGTGACATTAGTATTTAACGAGTGAATTGGCTATTGGTTATTTGGTAATTTGGTTATTTGGCTATGCTTTTTGAAACAGATATTATAAATTTGATGACTTTATTATGCCTTCTTTGTTGACTGCTTGAGTGCTGGTACGCGCAGCAATTTCCCGCCTGCTGCTGGGGCCTAGTTTAAGAGTTAAGAGTTTGGCGGCGGGGCCCGGCAGGGCCGGGCGGGCAAGCTCTGGGCAGCTCTGGGCAGAAAAATCTTTAACTAAGTGGCAAAAAAAGCAAATGATTATTATGGTAAGGGCCGCATTTAAGGTCACGTGTGTATTAATTACCGCATACCACGAAAATGCGAATGTTTCTGTTTTCGGAACTTTTCTTTTTTCCTATGATAACTGAGTTACACTGACTAAGTTCATAAGTGACAACTCTAGAGTAGCACAGTAGCATAATCAGTTCTAAGTTATTTCACGGACATTTCTCATTGTTTTCATTCCCTGAGCTTTCTGGTCCTTACTTTTTTTCCGTGGCCTGATTGGCTTGTTAAATATGAGAATACCCAAACTTTTATTGATGATATCAGTAGTACGTTGTGCTGAGATACAAATTGTAACTACAGAAACAACTACGATAACAGACACCATAACATCACAGCTTTCATCTATCGCAATACCTACAGATAAGGCAACCACTGAACATGGCTTCCTAGAAAGAATACCCATAGAGTCTCCTATTGATCTCACCATTTCATCCAACACGATACTTGATAATTCATCGATGTCAAATAATGAGTCCATCGAGGACGAAGGAAAAGCCCAGTTCTTATCATTCGAAGAATGGAAAAAGCTCAAAGGTGTTGAATCTTCAAAGGATCAGCAAGAGTCTCATTTGAGTAACAGAGTGCAAAATCAAAACTCTCATCTGTTGAAAGACGGTGCGTTTGGTGAAGAAATGGAGATTGATCTTTCGAATTTCTTTCAACCTTCACAAATGCTAAACCCAAACGATCAAGAACCGGAAGGAAAGTTGTATAAAGACAAGTTTAATTTTGCTTCCTTCGATTGTGGTGCTACAATCGTAAAGACAAACTCAGAAGCTAAAAGTGCAACATCAATTCTATTTGAAAACAAAGATTCATACCTCTTGAATCCATGTTCTGCTCCAAATAAGTTTGTTACAATCGAACTATGTCAAGATATCCTGGTAGACAGCATTGTTGTTGGGAACTTTGAATTCTTTAGCTCGACTTTCAAGAAGATATCCGTCTCTGTCAGTGATACTTTCCCTGTTCCTAAGAATGGATGGAGAACCCTTGGTACATTCACGGCTAAAGACATAAGAGACTTCCAAACATTCAAGATTGAAAACCCAATGATTTGGGCTAAATATGTCAGAGTTGAGATTTTGGAACATTATGGCAGTGAATACTATTGTCCATTGTCTGTGGTGAGAGTTCATGGCAGAACAATGATACAAGAATATAAGCAAGAAGAAGCTGAAAAGGTTAACAAAAAACTAGAAGAGAAGATTCAATCAAAAGTGAAAGAACTTCCGACAAATGTGTGCGATTTGAGCACAAATACAACCGTCAACTGTACTTCTCAAGGAACATCAGGTTCTACGATTAATGGCACAATTATAGGGAGAATCAAAGGTCTCAATATTTCGGATCCTTTTGCAGATGATTTTTCCAATACTGATTCAGAGTGTGCTGTTACATTACCATCGCTGAAATTTGAAGAACTGTTCAAGGACTTCAATAAAAACCAGTCAAAATGTGAACCATCTGAACTTCCAATACCTTCATCACAAACTACGCAGCAACAGTCAATTGGAACTCAGGAGTCAATCTATAAAAACATAATGAAAAGGTTATCCTTGCTTGAAGCAAATGCTACATTATCGGTGCTGTATATTGAAGAACAAAGTAAACTTCTATCTTTGGCCTTTGAAACGTTGGAGAAAACACAATCCTACAAACTGGACAACATTATTAGTGCATTTAATGCCACCATAAAATATCAAATTGAAGGTTTAAATGACTTGTTTCTAGAAGTTTATTCTCAAACAGAAAGTTTATTAACATCACAAAAGGCTTCGCACGAATATTTAATGAAAGATACATATACTAAGATTCATAGTCTTTCAAATGATCTGAGATTCCAAAAAATCTTGAGTTTTATAAATGGATTGATTCTATTCAGCATCTTGATCTACGTTATTTTGACAAGAGATGCTACAATAGATACAGAAATCACAGATCACAAACAAAGGTTGATTTCAGTGACAAGCTCCAGAATCAAAGCAAATTTAGCAGGACTCAAGATTATCACAAATTACGGAAGTGACAAATCAAACACCAATAGTGATGTTGATGATACAAGACCTCCTAGCCCTGATAATCATACAAATGGATTCATAACCCCATTATCCACATCCACAGAATCCACATCCACAGAAGTTTCTGATGATGACAAGAGAAAATCCCACATTTAATGACTTATTTAATGAATTTAATCACTTTAGCAAGATGCCGTAGTTTACAAAAATAACTTATAATCATTAGATGCATTAAATCCCCATAACTAAACATCAGAAATTAGCACACGAATATTGAAGGGGGAAAAAACAGAAGAGCTATTATGACAAAAGGGATAGTAGTAGAACATTAGGTGCTCATCATCAAAGATTAGATATATAGTAACAGTGCAATCATATTGAATAATGTGGTGTGTAAATTTCTCTATTTTTATTAATAATGATCGAATATCACACCATCATATTCAATTTATTTTGTGATCTTTGAGCCAATGGAGATGATGATGGACATGATGGATCGCCCATTGTCATTTCTTTATCGTCATCGTCCGCTTGGGAGACATAGACGCTTCTTCTCTTATGAATGAAATCAGATGGTTTCTTGAATATCATACTTTCGGCTGAAGAATTGAGATCTGGGTTTTGGTTGAATATATTCCGGAGTTGTTGATTTTGTGTGGCATGATAATGTGAGTAACGTGATGGGTCTATTGGTGACGATGCTGAAGTTGAGGTTAAAGGAGTTAAGTTCAAGGAACTTGCAGAATAATTATGGAACTCGGCACTGGAAAAAACAGACGATATTGTTGATGATGCAGAAGGAGGTGTTTGAATATGAGAGTTGTACATGAAGGTAGGTGGTTGAAACTCAGATGTGAGTCCAATGACATAGCTCACTGCATATCTTATCTCTGTTGATATATGAACTTCTTTTGCATCATTGAAAACATCGGTTTCAGGGAAGGATTTAACCAAGTGTTGATTTGAAGAAACAAATTTCGAAACTAGCTCAATATAATCAGTTCCGTCAGCTTGTTTCTTGTATTTGTTCTGTAACGCATGAGAACATTCATTAAATTGATTCAACAAAAGAATTGATAGCTGTAATATTTGAACAATTGTGTGCTCGTCAAACCCGCTTAAAAAAGGTTGTGTAACGTGTGGATATGAATTTTCCAAGTCTTCATCAAAAGTCTCATCATCTTCAATTTCCTGGTTGTTGGATAAAAAGTCATGAACAGAAGCCTCATAAGATAAAACAGCACTTTCAGAGCCCAAGATACGGCTAGCCAAAAGATGAGCAGCTAATGATATGATTGATTGTGAGAATTGGATGAAGTTACGTTCATATAGTGACAGCTCACAAAAGAAACGAGTCAAGCATTCAATCTTTGATAACAAGTGTGAGCCATGATAGTGTTTGGACCCTATTTTTTTTGGTGTACCATCAATGAATGGTAAAGAGCTTTTCAAGCAAATCTGTAACGTGTCTTCCAGCGAGGTGTGCACGAGGCACCAGTCCAGAGTCGATAGTATGTGTCTTTCCATTTGAACAAACATCTCAGCGTCGTAGGCGTCTCTACACATGAGCGTTAACTCTTTAAGTGTAGGCACTCTTGATTTTTTGTCTTCGTATTTAGCGGCAAGCCAAAGAGCAGTGCATCCAACTAATTGGTAGTGTCTTTTGAAGACCACTCTCTTCGAGCAGTACTTGTCGATGATGTTTATGGCTAGAAACAGCGTTTGTGGGTGTAGGCGGAAAGATTGGTGAATCTCAACTAGAAAATCAAGCAGGTATGGTCTCATGTACCATTGTATCTCTGGCTGAAGATCGATCATTGAGCAATTGATAGTGGAGTTCATCTCGACCAGCGAGAGATAATTGTATATGTCTTGTTCATAGTCGCTTGTGCAGACTTCGTTGGCCTCAGTCTCCAAGAGCTGTAAAGTTGGGTGGTACTTGCGTGGTTTGACTGTGGTTGGAGGGCCGAGTGTGGAGTACTTTGGCATCCAGCTCATTATGGTAGGTGGTTGTTACGTGTTAGTCTGTGAGTGGACGTGGTGAAGCTCTGAAGTTTGAATGATTTCAAGAATTCGTGAATTTGAGAGTAATTTATTCCATTTCCCTTTTTTTTTTAAATTTTTTGATGTGAAGTTGCATCTCTTTATTGTTCCAGTTGTTTGTCGCGCGTTTTTGCTTTGTTTTCCTTTCACAATGATTTTTTAGGTCGCTGAACTTGAGCGCGTCTCGATTTGCGCGATTTGCGCGAAGTTGCGCGAAGTTGCGCGAAGTTGCGCGAAGTTGAGAAGGTTTTCGCGTACATGCGTGCGTTAGGTGGTGAAGGAACGGCATGAACAACACCAATGGCGCTGGGGGGTTACTGAGTACTGGGAAGTATGTGAACTTGGAAGGAGCTCTGGTACACGCACAGGCTTGCTTACTGACAGTTTTTCGCGCCAACTACTTACCGCTTCAGAACTTCAGGGTACTTTTTTGGCGAACAAAACACGCTATCTAAATACCCCCAATATCCTAATTGGGATACGACTACAGTATTTTCGCCATTCCACTCCTACAAAAATTTTAACATCGCGATTTTGATCGTAGGGCGTTATTCCAAATTAGGAAGTGGACTCTGGACAATTACTAAATTTTTATAGCGTATCAAACGTACCTTCAAATAGAAAATGAGTGAAGTTTTGCATTTGCAATGCAATTTGTGCTGTTGGGGCTCTTTTTCCATCAGTTAAAAGTCTGCAAATTACTCTTTCTTCTGCACGCTCACGTAACTTTGTACTCAAACATTGTGCTTAATTTGCCTCTAGAGATATGATAATCTTGGAACAAAGTATCAAATATCAAATATCATAAGAGAAGGTAGGCCGTACCAGAGTAATTTGTCTCAAGAACCATTTGTGTTTGTACTCTGTAGACTATCGAACACCAGTCACAAGCTTCTTGCAAGCTGTTGTGCTTGGCTTTCGTTCTGGCTAATAAGATATTCAAAGGGTTTCAAGTACTGTACTTCTCACAGGTTCATTATTTGCCTACTTACTTCTTTCACATCACGATTCACGCTCGAATTCAGAAAAATACCGAATGCATCTGTCAATGAGAATAACCCTTTTGGGACAACTTGCTGATCTGGAACATCTCTACTTCCACGTCTCAAATCTCAACTCTCAAATCTCAAATTTCAAATCAAAATAAGGGCGAATATGAGGAATGGTTAATGGGGCCTATTTCTCCAAAATATATAGTCAAAGACTCAAAAATCAAGTTAGCAGAGTACTATACCATTTGGCAATTGACAATTTACCTGATATGTCCTTTAAGTTTTGATAAGATTCATAAGTTTCTAACTTTTAACTAACTACTTGCCTTAGAAGTTTGCAGTGCCACTGACTCTCGTTCCCACTTGCTATGTTCCTACTTATCTGTCACTTTCACATTTATATTAAAATGTTTTAATATTCAAATGTTCACAATATTATAAATCCACCTTCCAATTTCCAAAAGTCAGTCCAGAAAATACTGACTTTGTTGCTTTACTGATATTCAGTCAACACCAGAACGTGGGGCTAATTATAAATCAATCAAATAGCTGCTGCCTCTAATTTGCATGAAGTAAATGACATATATTGATCGTTTATTGGCTTTGTTTTCGAGGATTGTGATCTATTATAGGTTAGTTGTATAAGAGCTAGATAGGGATTCGGCTACAAATAATTTTGTAGCTGTAAGGAGACCCGCGTGTTGTGAGATATTCATTATGGTGACCAGCTAGCTACCTAGATTATCTCAGGGTAGATTGACAGTGATTATTCTACACGTAAATATTAGATAGCTCATGAAAAATATTTATGTAACATGGAATACTAATATATAAAGTACTTGATTCCCCTTATAATCTGTGTTATTAAACATAATATAATCAAATGCCCTTATATAACAATCTCATGCTAACAACTTATAATGGAAAACCAGCTATATTAGCTGGTGATCGCTTCTCATGAAAATAATATATAATATTGTCAGCTCGCGGCGGGCTGATCCATGACTTATATATATATATATATATATTGGTACAAGAGATATTTCAAAAATGACATACCAATATTATTAATTAATGTTAAGCTGCGAATCTGTGAATCTTGAGTGTTAAGATGATAAATCATAATTATACATTTATAATACTTATTATACATTACACTAGTCTATCGGTTAAATCAAAAGGTAAAAATGACTTTGCTGCCAACCACCAAGTGTCAATTGTCATGCATTAAGACCGTTTTTGTGCCTAATTATGCATATAGACACTGTTTTCAATGTAGTCCTGCCTTGAGAAGGTTATGAGATTTTAAAGAATGGTTAAAAACCACGATTGTTGTCAACCCATGTACACAATCACCGCTTGGCATAGTAAATACGCTTCTAAGAAATGAGAGTTATCGCATCGTTGTTATTCCATTTGTTTGTGCTTTTACGTATCGTTATATCTACTGCTGTATCTCCCACCGCCCTTATTAGTCTCAGTGAATGTCTCCATTTTCAAACAAACTATACATACTCGTACGGTTTTGATGTTAGTGGCACCTTGGTGATATCGCCAGACCAGTTGAGTTACCTAGATATTTTTGGTGCTGATAATAAGTTATATGACTGTGTTACAAGACACGTCTACAATGTTACGGTGTTAGTTGCTTCAGATTTTGACATGTTTCACCATACAGAGTACGAAGGTCCTTTCAATTCTAATACAGAATTTGTTGCTGTTGCTGTTGCTGAGCGTCTTGCCAACGAGCTTGATCTTACATTCAACATACAGAATACATCCATTGAAAAGGGAAAACGCAACTTATTAACAGGAGATTTTAAGAGTAATCCATGAGGGG
>JAJLXD010000014.1:6867-52878 GCA_030571115.1 Wickerhamomyces sp. yHMH617 | reverse complement strand
GATCTGAAGTTTTGAGGTTGAAGTTTGTACTGAAATTTGATGGCAAGTATCCAGTCCTAATTGTTGTGTGACGTGATGCCTTTCATTACTAAAACTTTATTTATTAAAGCCTTATGAAAGAAGAATTCTTATCAATATTCGAAACTTTCTTATATCATCAACATTAGTCACACTATACCACATACTATCACTAGATGGTTAATGGAAGGCTTACACTTACAGACTCATGACAAGGAAAATATAGATTCTATAATCTTTACCTTTAACGTCAAGCTTACAGATTAATTATAGCTTCATCAGCGCTTGAATGTTTAATTCTGTATATGTATACATGAAAAATACTAGTTGCTTCTTCTGATAACTAACCTCAGGATCCCACTTCTCTTTTGATCCGTGTAATTTGTATAACAACTTTAGCATTCATTAATGTTTATAATAAATGTCAATTTATCCCATTTTTTCAGCTCATTTTCAGTCATGAGCTACGGACTCACTGTTGAATCTGAGTGTTGTCGAGGCAGAAATGCAAGTTGAGAGCTCAATTTATCATAAGATTTTTCGGAGGCACTATTTTGTCTTTCGAATGATGAGTAACTAGATAGCTGGGGCAATTGATTTCTTTTAATTAAAGAGAAAAAGTCTAATGCCAGTTTTTATGTGCACCAAAAAAGTTCTTACCAATATTTGATTCCGATTCATACTGTCGTAATGATATCGTACTAATACACCAATTAATAATATATAGTAAACACTATCTTCCGCAGTATCTTAACAAAAAACATGCCATTTACTGAACAATCTTGATATCTGTAGTTATAAGAGACATGAGAATGTTGATGTCTATCTTGGGTATGAGTACAGACAGGTGTCTTTTCTTACTACCCAACTACTTAGTGGCTAAACCTGCAACTCCAGTAATATATATATAACATATATTTTGGAAACTTATAAGAAGAAGAATGATGTTAAATAGAAACTCACAGTATAAACATACATTGGCATTCTACTATATTCTAGCCTATGATGATCAAGCACAGTTCAGTTCATTTTAAAGTTAAGTCATATTATCGCATAAGTTGCACTATTATTGGCAGCACGGCAATCATAATGATAAACCTCCTTTGTAGGACCTAATAACAGGTTACCAACCAATAAGTCTCTTTGAGTTAATTTGATACAATAAAGATCAGGAAAATAATTAAGGCCAAGTTGATTCATCCCCTCGATCTGTCTGGCCATGGAGTCTCTCGTTAATATAGTATCAGGATGTTCTTCTGTATTCCAGTAATTGTAATACACGCCTCCAATTTGACCATGATGTGAATAACTTTCTCTGGCCAACCCAATATAGACTGCTAGAGCCCAAATACTGTCGTAAAAACGCATACCCATAACAATAATAGGAATAATGACACCTGCAAGCCAAGAATTGATCTGCTCGGCCCCTTCTATGTGTTCAACTCCATTGTCTTCACTTTGAGCATCAATTAAGCTATTGATAACGTCATTGGTCAAGGAAGTAGACCATTCTCAAAATTGAAATTGTTAGCATCCAGCTCAAGGGAAGTGACTTGCGGAATAACTTCACTCCCGTCACTGTCGCAGCAGTAAGATTGGAATCAGCAATCACCGTAATGGCGAGCAGCTGAAATAATAAGACAAATAATAATAACATCGACTGTGTAATGGCGTAGTGTAATCTTAGAGAAGTTAAAGGTGAAAACTAGGTATATGAAAACAGCTCAAACTTCTGCTTTAATATCTCTCATGGGACAACTATTACCCAACAACAAACCTGGGAATTAATTTTTTGTTTATGTAGTAATTGTTCTTGTTCTTGTAATAATTTATGGCGGATTTTCTCTCTATTTAGTTGTTTTCTGAGATTAGGAAACCCATGGGTATATTGTCTTGTGACTTGTGATTTGTGAAGTCTCAAGTTAAGTTCGAAAACTTATCATCTGCTGTATAAAGTCCCAGAGTATTATTGGCTGCTCAAATTCAGGCTGCAGAAGGCAGTACATCTGCAGCTGCTGTCCACTCTCTTGTACTCATTCTCAATCTCAATTCTCAACTTCTCAAGCTATCAACGTCTACTTTAGTACTCTGCCAAATGTCGGCAGCTCGGCAGGCGGCTACTAAGTTACTAGGCTGAGGGCTAAGAGCCTACGACTTAGGAGTTAGGAACAGAAACAAGCTTTTTTTCGATGTTCAACAGCCTATATTACTATAAAATAAATACACTACGTAATGTAGCAACGACCACTGACAACCAGTGTGGTAGCCTTCCTAAGATGAATAAACAATTCACAACTCACAACTCACAACTCACTGGTGTGACAGTGACTTACTCGCATTATGTTTATGAGTAATATTATATAGTTAATTGACTTATGAGTTGAGTACTAAATTCTAATTATAAGAAAAAGTAGACGAGGTAATGCAATTCAATACTACTAATTAATACCAGCAGTGACACCTCTTAATGCCAAGATTCAAATCAACAATTATCAAGGCATGATCTGCTTGGCGCGTCTCCTAAGTTCTGACTTCGACACCTAGGCGGCGATCTCTGAGCTCACTCTGAGACTCTGAGCCCTGTTAATATGTTATTGTCAAATGTCAACGATATGCTTTTATGTTTGTAGTCACGAGTCTCACAAGTTCACAACTCACAACTCACAAGTTGACGTACGTACAACTTACTATTTAGTACTTAGTAAGATAGTAACTTGTACTAGTGTGTACTCTTATATATGTACCTCTGGTCAGCTTCGGACGCATGATGCAGCATGTATATCTCAAAAAACATTAATATTTCACTTCCATCTTCCAACTTACAATTTTCACCATTAATCACAAGTTACAAGACTCACAGTCAAAAAATCATAAGTCGAGAGCGAGTCGCCAGTTGTGCCCCTACCGACTCGTTTCCTGAATTTTTGAGACCAAAATGAGCCAAATCGAGTCCAAAAATCAGCCAATCTCCACTCTAGTCATAAGGCATATCTTCGCTCAGTTTTGCTATATAAATAGTGAGTCTTTTACCAATAATTTCATAGCTCCATAGTTCCACAGACCACAAACCACAAACCACAATTAACTGCTCAGCTGACAATTCAATGAACGGCCCGCTAAATAACGATACCGCTATATTCTTCTACCAATCTGCTACAGGGATAATCATTTCCATCTATATTCACGTCCTGCTACCTTATATTCTCTATGTGGTTTCAGCTAAACTTATCCGTTCTACTAGGAGCGCTGCTCGTTAAGACAGCATTCTGTCATGTTCTTGCCCCATCTTTAAGCATTGATTTTGAGTCTGGTGATGTAACACACTATGAGGATGGTGAGTTCCTTTATGAGTTCAATGGAACTTTTGTTAAAAGAACTGATGTCAAGGACTGTGCGGAAATGGTGATAAATGGTATAGGTGCTTTTTCAGATGCTGCCTCTGCTGCTGCTGCATGGTACTCTGCTCTCTCTTCATGTGCAGGGTCAATTCATGATCAATCCAACGATCATAATTGTGGTGTTGTTCGTGCCGTCTTAGACAATAATTTCAAGTACATATACTCTGCTTCAGGTTCAGGATGTGATACAACTGCCCAAGAGAACACAATTAAAGGAGCCCTTGACAAAGCTTATAAGAACTATGTTCACAACAACTACAACGGTGTATGGTGTATGGACCTAACACATGGTGGAACTTGGGTAGGTTACTTACTGGTTGGCCCTAATGCAAGCAAGTGGCCAAACAATATTTCGTGTGGTAGTAACAACAGTGGACAATGTGTCTCTGGTGGTGTTAACGATGTACATAACAAATGATGAACATCAATCACTCCACATTTACTTCTTCTTTCATATCATGCCATTGGCTCTTTTCTTTTTCATTATGACTCATATAACCCTTTCTGCTGCTTTTTACTAGAGTCAATTTACTAAGCCATCCGCTATTGTCCTAGGTTTTTACACACTGTTTAGTGTATATGTTTCCATTTTTCTTATATGCTAGATTTCATACTCTTTTTCAATACAAACTATATATTATCATAAACCATACTGAAGTATGAGATCAGTCTCACCGCTCACGTCAATCTTCCTCAAAAGGCCAACCCCTTCATTACTGAATCATCAAGAGATTTCGGGTTCAAGTTTCTTGTAATCTGTCTAAGCTGTGCCATGGGTGGTCGAAAAGGATTCTTTCGTTATGCTAGATCTTCAACACTACAACATCTTGAGTTGGAGGAGATGGTTGATGAATAGAAAAGATGTGAGAATCATAATGGCGAACTGAACGTCAGACGGATGTTATATTGGACATGACTCATAAGTTTGACGAGGGGATTGTGTGTTTATGATTGCGTTTGTTTCTGTTCTTCATTTGTTGAAATTTGAATCATGAATTGATTGGCGTTGGTTTTGTATGGTTTGGAATTGAAGTTGGAAATTCCATCATCGTTTCTTGTTGAGTCTTGTTTTCTTTTATATTTACCGATTCGAAAGTTTGGCCGCAGTTACATGCAGTTACATGCAGTTACACGCAATCTGCAAGATGCAAGTTGCCAAGTTGCCAAGTTGCCAAGTGCCCCATGTCAATTTGTGTAATTCTGATTTCTGACTTGTAAGTTGTAAGTTGTAACTGGTGTTTGGATAGCTGGCTCCACATTCATCTCACAGGATAAGGAATAAGCAGGACTGGAAGCTTATGAGTCTATGACACTGTCAAGTAATTTTCAGAGCCCGGAGTCTTGGATATTATTGTCGCTGATATATGAGTAGTTAATAATCACTGAACTCCCAATGAACTCTTATCATAACAATCGATATGCCATAATATGAAGGTGGCTACGCTGGTTCGCCAAACAATATACCTCGCTGGATCTCGTGTAGAATGTAAAGCAGACTTCAAAACCTCTGTCAAGCTCTTACTTCTTCGTAATAAATCAAATGTATATCGAAAGTTTGTAATAAGTTCAGGTATTTTGAAATTTTGTTCGTCGACAGCAGCAAATATAATGCCACCAACTAATACAAATATAAGACATCCCGTAGTAAAAATTCGCCTGAGATCATTGAATGTGATCTCAAGATTCGGTTATTGAATTAGGCTTATCTGTTGATTCTTGTTGATAATGGCTCATAGAACACCGTTAATTACTGGAGCATACTTACCTACTCTTTTTTCTGAAATTGGTCCAAGTCATAAACTATTTAATCAATTTAATCAAGATGCTATTGGTTGGTGGTGGTAGTGAAAGTTTATTCAAGATCTGTTTAAATAGAAACCGCTTTAACTACTGAAACAGAATTCCTTGAAGTTACTCGTAATTCCCTGAAGTTACTGGTGTTGATGGTCAAACCTTTTCAACTGTAATATATTGAATATTTCTATATTTTAAGAAATGGTGAAGTTATTAGCTCATTGTATAGCTTAAATCCGTATTGAGAAAGATATGTTTCCAACTAGTTATTGACCGATTGCCGACGCAAGTCAAGATTATTAGCACTAGAAATAGCGGACCCTAGAGTTGCTCATAGGAAGCACAGAGTATAAAAGAGCTCCGCTATCCACCGTTTTGTATTGATTGTTTATGAACTAGGCACGTTATTTGAAGAACTTCTCTTGTACTACAAGCCCTCGATCATTACCCATATTTACATTGTATATATAACTATGTACAGATTAGACGATTAATATCTAATTTGAATTGCAGCTTATGAAAAAGTCATTCAGGGGCGGAAGTTGTTGTCTGGGTTGCAAAATCAGCTGTTTTTTCCTCTTGTTCTGTGATGTTTGTGCCATTAATACTATCCTCATTATCTTTTTTCGATTCATCCAAATCAACAGAGTTTTGATTTTTCAAGAACATTAGAGCTATAGCCATTGCACCTGTACCACCAATAGACAAATATAGAGTATTCTCCATCTTTTTATGTAATTCTCTTCTGTACTCATAGTCTGTGTTTAGTACCACTTCACCCACGATAGAAGAAAATATACCATTTCCAAGACACAGACCAACTTGACCTATTGTTTGTAATAAGCCAGAAGCAACACCATGTAAATGGACAGGTGCCCTTCTCATAACTGCATTCAGATAGGTACTGAAATAGAGATTTGTGAAATAAGCGTTTCCCATGAGCGGGATAGCCTCATAGATCCAATAATTATGCTTCTTCTCGAAATTATGTCTTGATAACCATACAAGCAAGCCGGCACTTAATATTTGAGAAACTACCAATGTCCTTTTCATACCAAGTCTATAGATCCATCCTTCTTGATTGACTGCAGCACCAAAGGTCAACCCAATCGATACCGGTAAGATCTTCACTCCTGCCATTACTGGTGAATCATTTTCAACATATTGAAAATACTGAGTCATAGTAATTACCGTTGATATCAATATAATGAAAAAGAGTAGGGTCGTCATTGCAAACACATTAAAGTTACTGATCAAGAAAACCTCTTTAGGAAATAACATTTGCAAATTGTATCTCCAGTCCTTTTGAAGTTTCTGAATATCAGCTTGGGTCTCATTAGCGTCATCCATATGGTATGACTTGATTTGATCGCTTGCTCTATCTTTAAAGTTCTGAATGTAAATAACTTCAAACAAAAATGCGAAGACAAGCAAAAGCACCCCAATCACTAGCGAAACATACGAGACAGGATGATGCCATGATTCACCACCTTCAGTTAATCCCAAGTTAATCAAGGTCAAAGCTGTGACAAATATGAAACATCCACCATAATCAAGGTCCCTTAAATGTTGCTCCTTATGGGCCTCAGTTCTTTTCAGAGGAAACATAGTAAAATATGTACCAGTAGCGGAGACCATTGAAATGGCAAATGTGACATAGTGGATACCTTTATAACCAATGGATGTTTCTGAAAAAGCACCACCACAGAGTAAACCTATTCCATAAACAGATGTTAAAGCTAGAACCAGTGCAGTGAGGGCAAAGCCCAACTGTCTTCCTTCATAATATGAACCGGCAATTGCAAATGAAGAAGGGATGACACATGCAGCGAATATGCCTTGGATAGCTCTAAATACAATCATTACTATGATCTCATTCTCGATGGCCGCACATATCAAAGCAAAGATCCCGTTCAGAAAAGTTCCAGCGATAAAGACAGTTTCCGCACCAACTATATCAGTGAGCTTTCCAGCTAGCATTATAAATGCTCCCAGCGTCAAAGCATATGCGGACAAAGACCATGATGCATTGGTGGATGTTGTATCGAAATGTTCCATCACTGAGTTAGAGGAGGTGACACTACCAGTAACGCTAAAGTTATCTAGTGTGATGGACATAAGCACAAACACAAATGTTAGATTCTTGGATCTACTTCCAAGAGGAACTAGAGTTCTTAATTTATTGTTGATTTCATCAATAGTCATCATTATTAAGCCTTGTTAGCCTAACTCAAAACAACTTCTCATTCAAACGATTGAACTTCCTTTTATAAACCATGCTAAGCAATCAAAGATCCTTCAGAATTTGGATTCGAATTAGTAATCTAATATCGTAAACGATAAACTCTTTGATCATTGATATTCTTGAAGACCCGAAATTGTGACTCTTTACCCAAACAGCTGAGACTCGGAGTCTAGTCAGTAAGCTAATCAGTCTGATATTCGTATAGGAGACATACAATCCATGAAGCCATCTTTTTCATGATTAGTTTTATGCACCTCTAATATAAAGTTCAAAGTCCGTACCTCATCACTTTGTGATTGTGTATAAACAATCAAATCCATAAACATTCTGATCCTTTGTTTCGAGATTTCTGTCCATGCTGCTGTTGAAAATAGGGATGTAATAGAGAAAGAAGAAGGATGTTTAAGCTTTTCAGCTATTTGGCTATCATTGGGGTCACCATTTCCAATAGGTATTTCCTTATGTATCCCATTAATTAGCTTGAAGACTAAATGAGCAAATTATGCAGGCGCAAAAAACAGAAATATCGCTGTCATAGTGTACCGAGATAGGTGAGATGGAAACCTCATTTTAAAAGCACATAAAAAAACAAAGATGTAGTGATTGCCCTCAGTCAAGAGAAAGCTTTAGTATTTGGCATCTGAAAATAAAATAGAATAAGCTCATATAGTAAATCACAACTAACGATGTGTTCCAAGCTACTCTATTTCGGATATCTGGGAGAAAACCGTGGACGTTATGAGCAAGAGCACCTATCTCAACTGGTAGCGACTCCAATAAGCTCATGAACAATTATACATAGTATGTGTAAAATGGGCAGGAATTGTTTATTATACAGAAAAATCACAATTTTAGTCTCGGAATAGTTACAGGGTCTGACTTTACTATTTATGGACCTCGGAATCCTAGTCGGTTTTAATATGATTTACCAGTAGCCTGAAGCTCAATGTTCCTAATGGTTCAAGAAGTGAGGCATTTTGACTCAATTGAGGATTACCAGTATGAGACTATACACCCATATTGATTACTTTACAAAGAGATAACAAACATGTATTCAAGAAAGAATATGTGCGTTAGAAAGCTGAAATCTTTGATTGACTGCCATCAGCCTCCATTATTATACACCTTGGTATAAAGTCATCTGCTTTGATGTCAGTTTTATCTTTTGTATTCACGTTAAGCTCAGTATCGATATTAATATCAATATCAATATATATAATTAATATACAATATTGCGTTTTTTCATAAATTAAATTTTACAACATATATATATAGAATTTTAAATGTGCTAAGGGTAGATTGTATAATTATAATTATATATATATATATATATAATATATAATATGAAACGAGGCATATGCCTATCGATAATTAGTCATTGCACTCATTTGTCACGTGTTATATATAAGCATCCTACTGTGTATATTAGATACGAGCATCTAGATGAGTATGAAGCCACCAGCAACATTATTGGAGAAGGTGCCTCAAAACAATACTTAGGTTTATAGTATAAAAGGAGGGGTTTCCTAACGAAACATCTCTTATATATATTTTTCCTAGAATACAAGCAAAATACTACGTTTATTAAGCTAAGATACTTGTATCATAGATCTTAAATCAGTCGCATTTATACAACTTGATCACCTAAATAGGAATATTTCCCTTTTAATGATTTAGCTACGCACACTGTACTGTTACAGGTCTTAAAGTTTTTAATTTTAAGATTTAATATCATCGGTTAATCGCCGATAAAACCGAACACTAGTGTATCTCATGTTTAATATAAATCGTCGCATATATAACGGTCAATATTAACTATCTACTCTAACTTGCTAAATCATATTTATATTGACATGAACAGTTCATCTTATAAAATGATATATATACATATTTAATAGAAAAGGTTATATACAAATTAAAACTTAGGCTGGTCTCATGAGTTGCTGGTCGATTTCGATCATAGGCACTATTTGAAATCGTTCATATTAACTCCAGAAACATCACACATCTGTCTAAACATACCTCCTTTGTTATAAAGTTTCAATGGAGCATCACATTCCTTTAACTCACCTTCGCTTAACAACAATATTTGGTCATATTTCACAATGGTTTTCAACCTATGAGCAATACACAGTACTGTGCAATCTTTAAATTCCGTAGCGATAGTATTCTGGACCAATCTATCTGTTTCATAATCAACACTAGAAGTAGCTTCATCCATGATTAGAATCTTGGTGTTTCGAACCAGAGCTCTAGCTAGAGCCATCAACTGTCTTTCACCCAAAGAAAAATTGGAACCTTCATCCTTAACTTGACTCATCAAATGGAATTTATGAAGGTCCTCTGTTTGATTCTTGATCTCTTCAATGTTAACACCGTTCAACAATCCACTTCTTCTTAAGGAATCCCACAGTTCGTCATCACTGCGTTCACCGAACGGATCCAAATTTCTCTTCAATGTACCTTGGAACAAAACAGGATCTTGTGGTATGATTGATAGTTTCTTTCTAAGCTGATGAAGACCTAATCTACTAATATCGACTCCATCAATTTCAATGGAGCCTGAGCTCAATTCCACTAGTCTGTACAAAGCAGTCATCAAAGAACTTTTTCCGGCACCTGTTCTGCCACAAATACCAACCTTAGAGCCTGGTTGTACGTCAAAAGACAGACTTTTCAATATTAGTGGTAATCCATCACGGTATCTCAAGCTGACGTTTTTAAAACTGATGGCCCCGTACTGCGGCCAGTGAGGAGGTGGAGCTGTTTCTGATATTTCATAAGGTGCTTCCTGCTCCAAATCAAATGCATAATGGCAAACTCTTTCAACAGAATTCATCTCATTTTCCAATTCAGAGAAAAGTCTAACTGTACTTGATAATAGTTGAGCAAACTCGATCATATAGGTTGCTAACAGACCGGCTGAAGCAGCACTGATATTAAATTGACCCGTAACAGTCAACAAAGAAACCAGTAACACTATTATTGATGCAACTGCGTCAAGATTAATACCAAGCCATCGTTGATTTGCATTAGTCACCACATACACTTCATTCATCATATCACTAAACTTGCTGTTAGCCTTCAAAAATCTAGGTTCCGCTTTATAAGCTTTGATAGTTGGGAGCCCGCCCAGTGCTTCATTGAAGTTATTTAATATGAATGATCGATCAATAGCTTCTAATCTTTTGATTTCTCTAGCAGATGCCTGGTAATAATTCACAATACTAACAAAAATAACAGCCAAAAAAGGCAATGATATCGCAAACCATGGAATATAAGCTACCGCTGTTACCAATATACCGAGGATATAGCAAGATAAGTAGATAAATAGCTTCATTTGATCCCCAAGCTCGTTATCAAGTGTATTTGTATCTTTAGTAAATCTGTTTAAAATTCGACCAATAGGTGTTGTATCCATGAAACTCATTGGAGTGTGGAGCATTCCTTGAATAGACTTCAAATTCAAGACTCTGGAAGCACGAGTTATAACATAACCCATGATGGTAAATGTAACAAGAACAACGAAGATGGATACAAAGGTCAACGTTATATAAATTCCAATATAATCAGAATCAGTCAGATGTTTGAACCTTTGACCTACCCAGAACGATAACCATACATTGGTAAATATACCACCAAAAACAGCAACAATAGTGATTAGCAAAATCAGAGGTATTGCAATTGCTCCAAAAATTCCCTGCCCTGTATTCAAAAATCTAAGATATAGAGACACAGGAATGCTATTAAAAGCACGTTCTTCATCATCATAAAGAGCATCATTTAAGTTCATAGAATCCTCCTTCTCTATCTCCTTAATGGTTTCAACTTTTTTCAATACTTCTAAGTTTTCCGGCTTGTGATTTTCTTGATGGCGGAACTCCATGAGCTTTACGAATTCAGCGTTTCTTTGTTTCAACTCAAATTCGGTACCAATGTCAATCTTCCCATCAGCCGTTAGAAATATAATGCGATTGGCTTTTCCAACCACTGATAATTGATGTGTAGCTAACAATCTTGTCTTATCACCGATCAAACCTGTCAAACAATAATCGAGAATATGCTTACCAACATTTGCATCGACAGCAGACAAAATATCATCTAACAGATATATATCTTTATTAGCATAAATTGCTCTCGCCAAATCAATTCTTGCCTTTTGGCCTCCTGAAAGAGTAACACCGCGTTCTCCTACCTCAGTTAAGTCACCCGAAGAAAACATGGCGAGATCATCTTTCAAGGAACACGCTTTAATTGTTTCATGGTAACGTTGCTCATCGTAATCAGAACCAAATAGTATATTATCTTTGATAGTGGCATTTTGAACCCAAGGAGAGGAGCAGAGTATAATTGAACCATCTACACTAACAGCACCTTCAGATTTGTTCATGAGTCCAAATAGCGCAGATAGTAGAGAGGACTTCCCTGTACCAATTGAGCCTGTAATGACGATGAACTCACCTTTATGAATACGAAGATTGACATTTTTGAAAAGTTCAAGTTTTGAATGATCCAAAGAGACATTGTCTTCGGAGTTTTGCTCGGTTTTTGATGGGTCAATGACGTTTTCTGAATTTCTCTCTTCATATATATCCCAATCAAAAGAAGCATCAACAACTTTAATAGAAGTTTTATCATCATCAATGAGACCTTCGTCATAAAAAGGTTTATTCAAAGTTGCACTATCAGATGATTCTAGAAAAGCACTGATTCTTTTCAAACCAGTGGCACCTTGCACAAAAAAAGATAATGCAACTGGAAGATCAATCACTTGATTCGCTAGCATATTGAATAAAGATAGAGAAGAAAATATGACAGCAGCATTTCCTTTTGTAGAAACAGCATAGAGAACAAGGAACGCAACCATCGAAGTAATTGCGGGAGCTGAAACTGCTAATGCAATCATTGATGCCATGACAACTTGAAATTTGAAGACTAGAGAACTCTCTTTAGCACGTACATCGGTGATTAGTTTTTCATACGCAGCTTCCCATGAATAGAACTTGATCATCTTCATAGCAATCAATATTTCTCTTGTCATAGTTACACGTTGATCAGTATACTTATTGGTCTTTGATTTCAATACAAAAAGCGCCCTTGTTGGAGCACCCATTAGTATTAAAACGAATAAGAACACACCAATACCAGCTAAAGCTGACACTTTCAAATTCACTATAAGGATGACTATACCAATGACTATCGGAATTGGAGCTGCAATAATATTTGGAAACATGGTGAAAGCATCATCAATTCTTTGAAGATCGGCACCCATCATGGAGATGATTCTACCATTAGAGAACTTGAATCTTGTTTCATTACTAGCAGTCATTGATTTCTCTAATAAAGCTTTCGTCAAAATTGTTCTTGATTGGCCACCCACAAATCTTGATAAAAGAAGGCCTTGGTTCATTAATAGTGCATATAAGAATAAGAGTAATGGGACTGCAAATGCATACCCTACGCCTTCATTGACTTTAGTATCAGGAAACAGACCTTTCTTTTCAACAAAATTTATCAGATACTTGATGACCCAGGGAGTGAATGCAGCGGTAGCATTGGCCAGACATTTGAGCAATATTGATAGAGTGTACTCATACTTCATTGAGCTCAAGAGAGCCAAAGCTATCGCAAACTTTGGGTACTTTTTAGAGTTTGGATGCTTTGTGTAGTGTTTATGCAGAATCCTATTCAGCTGGCTCTCGTATTCAGTATAGCCATTATCAACCGTCAGCGAACCTTCGAGGTACCATAAATCATCCTGTAGAAGGGTTCTTTTGTAGCCTTTGTTGATCAGTGGTACTAACCACAAAAGAAATAGACGAGATAAGATATTGGCTTTGAAAATAGGCAAAGGTTTTCTTTCAGACGGGTCAGGTATAGGAGGCACTTTTTTGGAAAGAATTGGCGTCAGCAGCCGATTGACTGGTTTTTGCTTTTCTTCTCTCATTGATTGGCCTTGTTAATGATATTTACAAATATCATTCAAGTTCAAGAAGTAAAGAAACACTTTTCATATAAATATATAAATATATAAATTATTAATAAAGCATCAAGTTCTCAACCTAGTGGCTGTGTCAATGACTCAATACTGATTTAGTTTTTACATTACACTGTAAAAAGTCGTAAAACAGAACAAAGAGATTCTCAATTTCAGCAATCAATTCTTTCCGCTGATGTAAGCGGAAATTGTATTTGACACTATTTATAGTAATGACTAGTGAGTAGGCTAATACTTGATACTTGATACTTGATACTTGACGTGTTGATAGTAGACTCTATTTACAGTGTGGGAAAAATATGTCAACTGTTAAGGAGGTTGTAGAGGAAATTGTGGAAATATCAAAAGAAAACTTCCAATTACACCCTGAAGCTATACTTCCAGGTCTTACTGAGGACGTGATCCTGGGGTTTGAAAATCAAAATAACTTCTCATTACCACAGGATGTTAGAGAGTACCTGAAAGCAGCCGGGGGAGAAAACGAAGAAACAGAAGATGGATTACAACACGGTTTGTTTCTGGGACTCGAGTGGCTTTCACTGGACGCTATTAAGAGGGAATTAAGCATTTGGAAAGAAGTCATAGATCAAAACCCTGACTTTGAGGAGCAAGAGTACGAGGTTTATCCGAAAGAGGCTGTTCAAGCAAAATATGTAGATTCTCAAAGGTGGGTTGGTCTGGCTACTGATGGCTCTGGTAATAGTATTGGGGTTGATTTAAACCCGGGTCCTAATGGTAGGGTGGGCCAGGTGGTAATTTGGGGAAGAGATTACTATGATGATAGAATTGTTGCTTTTGACACATGGAAAGACTTCCTAATCGAGGTGCTAGCAAAACTAAAGGATAAAAGTTTTTATAAAATTGATGAAGAGTATAACGTTTATGACTTGGAACCAGAAATGAATTTCTTGGATTATATTCATGAAAGAAAATTGCAAGAATATAAATTAGCAGAAAAAAACATCCAACAAAACTGAAAACACCTCAAAATAAGAAACAAATGATTCTAAATTTATGTGAATATACATATATAAGGGATTGCTGACAACGTGGCCGCTTTAGATACCTAATTTTTTTTAACGTGTGAAATCTTCAACTTTCAAGTTTGAAGAATCACACATCTCTCTGAACATTCCATTCTTGTGGAACAGTTTTAGTGGCTCATCGAATTCTTCAACATTACCTGAACTCATAACCATAACCTTGTCGTAGTTGAGTATTGTCCTTAATCTATGTGCAATGCACAAAACTGTGCAATCTTTGAAGCCTTCTGCTATGGTCTCTTGAACTAGAGAGTCCGTTCTATAGTCAACACTCGATGTAGCTTCATCCATGATAAGAATCTTAGATTCTTTAACCAAAGCCCTAGCTAATGCGATTAATTGTCTTTCACCAAGAGAAAAATTCGAGCCTTCATTCTCGACAATACTGTTTAGGTGAAACTTATGATAGCTTCCTTCATGCTGTAACATAACTTCACTCAACACTTCATTTGGAACGAGATGGCTTTTTCCAAGCGCTTTCCATAGTATATCATCTGAAAATTCTTTGAACGGATCCAAATTTTTCCTTATAGTACCTTGAAACAAAATGGGGTCTTGAGGAATAATTGATAGCACAGATCTCAACCTGTGTAAACCGATCTTTGATATATCAACTCCATCAATTATTATATGTCCGGCAGTTAACTCAACCAATCTGTAGAGCGCTGAAACCAAGGAACTCTTACCAGCCCCAGTTCTCCCACATATTCCAATTTTTTCAGAAGGAGTTATGATCAAATTCAAATTTTTAAGTACCAAAGGGAGCCCTCCACGATACCTGAGCGAAACGTTATGGAATTCAATGGCACCAGATTGGGGCCACGAAAGATCTGGAAGATTATCCTTCATGATGTATGGTGCTTCTTGCTCCAAGTTTTCTGCATACTCACAGATTCGCTCCACTGAATTCATCTCGTTTTCTACCTCTGAGTATATAACTAGCATTTGCACTAAAGACCCATTAAGACTTATAAAATAGGAAACAATCAAACCTGTTGCCGCTGGACCAATTCCAAATTCTCCATTTAATGACAACATCGTAACAACCA
Source organism: Wickerhamomyces sp. yHMH617 (assembly GCA_030571115.1). NCBI lineage: Eukaryota > Fungi > Ascomycota > Saccharomycetes > Phaffomycetales > Wickerhamomycetaceae > Wickerhamomyces > Wickerhamomyces sp. yHMH617. The sequence goes on along the minus strand of JAJLXD010000014.1, from coordinate 37,333 downwards.
AAGTTAAAAGTGACACCGTAGCACTCATAGCTATTCCGATCCATCTTCTTGTGGCCACTGATACTATGAACACCTCAGTTAGCGTATCTAGAAACGTGCTGTTCTTGAACAAAAACCTGTCTTGTGCTTTGTAGGATTTAATTGTGTCAAGCCCACTCAGTGTCTCATTGAAATTATTATAAACAAATGACCTGCGAAGTGCTTGGAGTCTTTTGATCTCCCTAGCTGATGCAAGATAGTAGCTCACCAAACCACTAAAAACAACACATAAAAAAGGCACAGCTAATAATATCCAAGGGAGGTAGACAAAACAAATGACTACAATGCCAATACAAGTCATCGATATGTGTAAAAGAACTTTCAGTTGTTCACCTATTTCGTTGTCTAAAGTATTGGTGTCATTTGTAAATCTATTGAGGATTCTGCCCAGAGGAGATGTATCAATGAAGCTCATGGGAGAGTGTAGTACTCTTCGAATAGCTTTATTGCTTAGAAGTTTAGATGATTGTACTATCAAATACCCCACAAGAGATGCCTCAAAAAATAGAGAAACTAGAAGAAGTACAACGAGCATGACATATATGCCAATATAAGCACCATTACCGAGATTGTTGAATCTATTACTGACCCAAAATGATAGCCAAACACCAGAAAACAAATCAAAAAACACTGAAGTAATGGTAGAAATGATCAATAAGGGATGGATTGCCACTCCAAAGACACCTTCACCGGATCTGAAATAAGTCTTATATACAGAGAACGGAATACTGTTGACTGCTCTACTCTCCTCAGACAGAACATCGAGTGTAGAATAAACCAACCCCAGTTGATCTGCTTCACTTTCACGAGGATGATCTCTTTTCGAGTTGCTATTTGATAGAATCTGGTTGGAGTTCATTAGCAAGCTGAACTGTTTATTCCTGACAGAAAGATCTTCAATGTTGCCAACATCAACAGAGCCATCACCGTTCATGAATATAACTTTATCAGCTGATTTGACCAAGCTTAGCTGGTGGGTGGCTAGAATAATTGTCCTTCCATGACAGAGACCCAAAAGACATTCTTGAACTATCTTCATACCAACATTTGCATCCACAGCACTCAAGACATCGTCAAGAAGTAGAATATCACTATCAGCGTACACTGCTCTTGCAAGACTAATTCTAGCCTTCTGTCCACCAGACAAAGTAACTCCTCTTTCACCAATTTCAGTTTGATCGCCAAATTTAAAGCCAGAAAGATCAGTATCCAAGCAACAGGCTTTTATAACTTTCTTATACCTTGTTTCGTTTAAATCCTGACCAAATAGTATGTTTTCTCTAACCGTTGTATTCTGAATCCAGGGGATACCACACAGTATCGAAGTACCATTAACGACAACACTACCTTTCCTCTTCTTCATCACACCAGCCATCGCTTGAAGTAAAGAAGATTTTCCTGACCCTATTGGGCCTGTGACAACAACAAATTCCCCACAAAGAGCTTCTATATTAATACCTTTGAGTATAATAGCAGTGTTCAATTGCTTTGTGTCAAAGAGCTCCCATTCAAATTGACCATCAGTTATTGATATAGCCCTATCTACTGGGATGGATTTTTCATCAATGAAGCTGCTCTCAGTTGGCGCTTCCAAAAAGTCTTTGACTCTCTTTAATGCAATTGCACCACTAGCGATATTAGCAGTCCATATTGGAAGACTTGTTAAAAGACTTGTTAATATGTTAAAGAGAGAAAGCGAAGAAAAGACTGCTGCTGCATTAGATTTGGAGTTAACAGCGTATAGAACAAGGAAAGAAACCATAGAAGCAATGTTAGATAATGACACAACCATAGTAAGCATACTATTGATGGCTATTTGTATCTTAAAAATAAAAGACGTTTCTCTCTTTCTGATGTCAAATATTTTCTTTTCATAAGCATCCTCCCAGGAATATAATTTGATCATCTTAAGGGCACTTAGTACCTCTCTTATCAAATTGACACGTTGGTCAGTGAATTTAGAACCTTTTGAGCGAAGCTTCATTTGATAAATGGCTGGAAATGCCAAAACTGCCAACGAAACGAGAATGACGCCAATTCCTGCTAAAGCAGACACACCAATGTTTGTAATCAAAAGTGCAATACCAATGATGAATGGTATAGGAACTGTCAAAAGCATAGGAACGTACATAACAGCAGCTTCGATCTTTGCTAAGTCGCTCGACATTAAAGAGAATATCTTTCCACTAGAGTACTCATGCCTCGATCTCGCATCAATAACCATTGATTTTTTCAATAGTAGCTTTACCAATATGGATCTTATTTGAGAACTCATCAAACTTGCATTGAAGAACGCATGGTTATTTGAGATAGAACCCGATATTAAAAGAAGAGTGATCCCAACCGAATATCCAACACCTTTACCTAATGGAACAGTTTCATGGCTAACTCGTAGCTCCACTATATTAACAAGCCTTTTCAAAAGTAAAGGAACTATTATTTGAGTGAGATAGAAAAATAAGCTGAAAACAATAGATTTAAAGAATTCCCAATGAAAAGTACTGACAAATGCTTTAATTAACGTGAGCATCGGAAGTTTTGTTTGCCCATCATCCCAGTGCTCATTTTGACGGCAAAGGTAATCCATATACTTTTTATATGTTGTCTCCACGGTCAATTGGTTGTCGAGATGCCACATATCAGTTAGTGTAAGCGTTCTTTTGTAGCCTCTGTTAAGAAGAGGAATTAACCATAAATACAGAATCCTGGATATGATGTTTACTCGATATAATGGTAATTCTAGTCGTTCTTCTTCATCAAGAATTCGAGGTACATGCCTCGAGAGCAGAAAACTGAACAACCTTTTCTCCTTCTTGAAATTATCTGTTTGATGTTCTAATTCTTTCATATTTAAAAGGTGATAAATTAGTTACTCAGTTAATCAGAACTCACTGAGGTTGGAATACTAGTGTATTTATACAAGTCGTTCAACTTCCACATCTTACATGGTCCACTAAAGTTATTCTTTTCAAAACAATTCGAATTATAATTACACTCAATGATGTTTAGACGTTACTGTAAAATTCTAAATAGGAAAACAAAGGGGATTTACTCGGGTTTATAGGGGATACTCGGGGGTTAAGGGTCGGGGTTACTCGCTTATAACAACATCATTGATATTGGTATATAAAAAAAAAAATACAATTACAAGTTCATAATCTACTCTCGAACTAGAAGCTTCATCCATGGTCAGAGGTTTAGGTAAAGCCATCCACTGTCCTTCATTAAACTCATCAAATGGCATGGAACTTGTGGCAGACCTTCTTTCGGTTCTTGACCTCATTGATGTTGACACCGTTCAACAGTCCAGTTCTTCTTAAGCTAATCACATATCTCTTGTCATCAGTCATACATTTCACCAAACGGATCCCATTCTCTTCAAAGTACCTTGGAGCAAAACAGGATCTGAAACATATTTATTCGTTGTATTTTCGGTGTTTTACTACTGCACCTTACTGTGTCTGGCTTCCTGCTATCAAAGGCAACAGATCATTACTTGCATCACCAAAAAGTTAGAGAACAGTACGATATGGTACTATAGTTGATCTAAAAGAGGAAAAAAGCGCGATTTGTCTCTTGGTGTATATATTAACACACACCTTTTGACTTATCATTGAAAATAAATTAACAGAAATAAGCATGAATGCTCATATACATATACCATATTCGTGCATTATGTTTGAAATCTCTGGACACTCTCTTGAGTCAAATAGGCCCACAATCAAAGCTTGGTTCTTATTGCAAAATGTATAAAATATACCAGACACACATTCAGGATATTATGATGTCCATTGACAACATTGCAACTGCCAGCTGATACGTTTGTTGGGCAGGTGATTGTTATACTCAAATATTTCCATCTCTGAGACATCAACTGCAACGTCTATAATATTAATGTAGGGATTTAGTTATCTTTGCAGCTAGTTGCTCAAAGTTGTGAACAAATATTCATAAAGAGCTAGAGTCAACAGACTCAACACCCTTCGATTTACTATAATCGTTAAAACACCAGGATATCTGCCACTGCCATTGCTACTAGCTAAGTCACTGATGTCAGTGTCTGGCGCCTGTTTTATAGGAGATTCTGAAGTTGTTCTCAAATTCGGGTGTCATTAAGGATTCTGCCAACGAAACTGGTAAACTTTTTTTTATCTATTCGATCAGTAAACAATTGTATTATTCCATTTCTGATTTCTGAATTTTGATCAACATTTGCTTCTTGCTTGCTCAGTATAAAGCTCTACTACACTGACCAAAACGATTAACCTCACTAGACCCAGATCCTACTAAATTTCAATTGTTTTGTCATGTCGAATCATACCACACTAGCTGCATCAGGTTTCAAAGATGACAGTTTGAACTACACCACAGTTCCATTGAATAGATCTCTTATTAGCCCCGACCAAGAAGATTTGAACGATGAAGAAATTTACAGGCAGTACGAAATCCGGGAACAGGATAGATTGTTACCCTTAGCCAATGGCAAGTAAACCTATAAATTGCTATACTAAACCCAGTATTCTAACATCTATTTCTAGTTGCGAGAGTGATGAAAAAGGCACTTCCCTCACAGGCAAAACTATCCAAAGAGTCCAAAATGTGTATCCAAGAATGTGTTTCTGAGTTCATATCTTTCATTACATCAGGTGCTGTTGATAAGTGCCAGGCTGAGAAGAGGAAGACCTTAAACGGTGAAGATATCCTGTATGCTTTGAATTCTCTGGGATTTGAAAATTATGCTGAGATTCTCAAGATCTACCTAGCAAAGTATAGAGAGGTGAGTATTATCGTTATATCTCTGATTTGATGATTTAGACTTAACTAACCTTATTGGGAAAGCATGAAAACATTGACGCTGAGAACAGGAGGGAAAAGGATAAAGCAAAGCGTGCTTTGAGAAAGAAGCGCAAAGAAGAGGCAGAAAGGAGAAGAATGGAGTACATGGATTCTTCTGGGGAACATGAGCAGGCAAACGAAGCCGATGAATATGAGAATAACTCTGGTTTAGACTCTTTCCAAGATTCTGACGACGGAAACGGCGAAGACTTGGAATATCCATACTCCAGCAATGAAATTGAAGATTATGTTATCGAAGCGGCACCAGAAGATATTGTCCCTTATACAGAACAGCCAATGAACTTCTGAGTTTCAAAATTTCTAGTTGGTTTTGTGGTTCTTTTAATGCGTCTAATTTAACACAAAACTAAAATCAGCGTCAGCATTAAATGATACAGACAGCCTCAAGACCGGAGAGAGTACCACATCTGTCACATAAAGAAAGAATATTCGCTCCATATAAAACATGTTAGCATCCAAGTTGTTTCTCGTGATGGTTTCAGCGCTGGACGTGTTAGCTGTTAATTTTGTGATTCAGTTCAAACATGACTTCTCTTTCAATTCGTTCTTTGGGAAATATTACAACACCTCAAATGTTGATGCTGCTACTGTGGAGAGTTTGGGATTGAGAGCTTATGAGATTGGTAAATACAGAGGTGTTGTTGGCGAGTTTAACATAGAAATGATCAAAGCGCTCTACCATGACAAGAGCATCGGCGCAATCTCAATTGATAGAGACTTAGTTTTAGCTGAAGTTCAAGAGCATGCTCCAAAGCATTTGACAAGAGTGTCACAGCGCACTAAGATAAATCCACAGCAAAGTCACGATTTTGTTTATGATGGTACAGCAGGTATTGGTGTTGATGTATACATTCTAGACTCAGGTATTGCTGCTTCAAACCCAGAATTTGGAACCAGAGTCACAAAAATCGCTGATTTAACTGGTGAGCCGGTCGATCACATGGATCATGTTGGTCATGGAACTTATATTGCAGGTGTTGTTGCCTCTGAAACATTTGGTGTTGCTAAAAAGGCTAATCTATTTGATGTTAAGGTTACCAATAGAAAAGGGAAGACCAAGTTATCCGCTGTTATCAGTGCTTTGAGTATGATTTTGAGTGATTCAAAAGTCACCAAAAGACCTTCTTTAGTCGTGATTCCACAAATAATGAAGAAAAATGCTCTCTTAAATGGTGCGATCGAGTCACTAGTGAAGCAGGGAATCCCGGTAATTGTTCCAGCAGGCAACGATGGGCAGCAAGCTTGCAACTTTTCGCCTGCAAGTGCTAAAGGATCTTTGACGGTTGGTGCTATCAATACAGAAACAGACTGTATTGCAGCGTTCAGTAATTGGGGTGCTTGTGTTGATGTTTTTGCTCCTGGTGTCAAGATCCAAACAATTAGTAATATCAAGAATGAAACCGTTATTAAGTCTGGTACCTCCTTATCAACAGGGATAGCTGCTGGATTGGTTGCCTATTTCATGGGAATGGGAGACAGTGGTCAAAAAGCAGTGGAGAGAACCATCAATTACTCGTTAATGGGTTCCATTCCAGAACAAAGCATATCAACCAAACCATTAACGCCAAATAGAATTCTATTCAATGGTGAAGGTGAGCCAAACTGGGGAATCTCACCATGATCACGAGATAAATATATCTCTAATAATAATATATGTGTTCATTCCGTTTCAAATACATGTCTAATTGAATTTTTTTTTTTTTTTTTTTTTTTTCAGTACTAAATAATCTACTGCAAGTTGAAAGTTTGTAACCAAGTAATTAAATATTACAAAAGTTGAATATAAGGAATGAATGAAATCATACTCACATTTAAACTATACGAAGTTGAAGATATAAATTGCCGAAATTATCATAATTTTGTAGTCGGTTGGGATCTTTGGATAGTCGTGATATCATCATAGATGAGCGTTGTCAAGAAGTTGTGATACTTCTTTCCAGTAACATCATCTTTGAAGTAGTTAGCTGCCTCATAAAACTTGTGGCCAGGTTTAGCCTTGGAGACTAAATCTTGAACAACTTGCTTCAAAAGATCACCTGTATACTCTGGAGTGATGGTTTTCCCATCAACAGTCTTTGCACCGTGATGAACCCATTGATATAATTGAGATCTTGACACTTCAGCAGTGGCAGCATCTTCCATTAGGTAATTGATTGGCACACAACCAATACCACGAAGCCAAGCTTCAATATAGCTTAAACCAATTTCCAAGTTAGCTCTAATACCAGATTCAGTAATAACACCACCTTCAACATATGGAGATAACAAATCTCTTTGAGTTATTGGAACATAGTTCTCAATTCCTTTGGTAGAGTTGATTTGATTAGGTGTTAACATCTTCTTAAAGATCTCATTGGCAACTGCAGCTAAAGCAGGATGGGCAATCCAAGTACCATCGTGGCCCGCATTAAATTCTCTCAATTTATCTTTCTTGACATTCTCCATGGCAATAGCATTACGTTTTGGATCATCCTTGATTGGAATCTGTGCAGCCATACCTCCCATAGCATGAACACCACGTTTATGACAAGTGTAAATTAATAACTTGACATATGATGACATGAAACCTGCAGTCATGGTAACTTGAGAACGATCAGGTAAAATAAATTCAGGATGGTTTCTTAGAGATTTGATATAAGAAAAGATATAATCCCAACGACCACAGTTCAAACCAGCTGAGTGGTCACGTAATTGATAAATAATTTCATCCATCTGGAAGGCAGCTGGTAAAGTTTCAATTAGCACGGTAGCACGAATAGTACCTCTTGGTATCTGGATATAATCTTGAGCAACATTGAAGATATCGTTCCACAATTTAGCCTCTAAATGATGCTCCATCTTCGGTAAATAAAAATAAGGACCAAATCCTTGGGCAATAGCTTCTTTGGCATTATGGTAGAAGTACAAACTGAAATCAACAATAGAGCCACTGACAGGTTCCCCATCAACCAATATATGCTTCTCATCCAAGTGCCATCCTCTTGGCCTAACTATCAACGTTGGGATATGTTTGTTCAAGTTCAATTTATATTCTTTATTACCTTTCTTGAAATCAAGTTGTCTTCTAACAGCGTCATATAAGTTAACTTGACCATCAATAACATTTAACCAAGTCGGAGTAGCAGAATCTTCCAAATCACTCATATATGTTGCAACATGGGCATTCAAAGCATTGATTAACATCGATCTTGATGAAGGACCTGTAATTTCAGTACGACGGTCTTGTAACTTAGGACCTAATGTTGGACCCTTCCAGTTTGGATCATCTCTGATGTATTTTGTTTCAGGCAAGAAATTTGGTAGAATTCCATCGTCTCTCTTAGCTTGTTCAATTTCACGGTTTTCTAACAACTGCAGTCTTGTCTTGTTGAAAGTACGATGAAGAACAGCGATAAAGGCTAAAGCATCATTGGTTAAGATATGTTTGGCATTATCTGGCACTCTGGCTCTGACTTCGACACCTTGTAAGATGTCTTGAGTTTCTGGGAATGGATTATCAGAGACTGTCATTTTAAGTTGATATAATTGGTGGTGATGACTGATGAATGTAAAGACAAATATCTGGGGTAACTTAAGCTCTTATATAAATTTCCTGACGGCTGACAGGACAGGAGTCAAAAGTGAACAATCAGAGCCTGATGACCGAGTATTGGACTATGTAGGAATTGACTAGCAATTTACTGACATGATTGTTCCTGATTATGGGAAGCGTGGGATCAATGGAACTATGCCTAAAGATCATTTTCTCGGTCAAATGCACCTTTTTGAGATCTGCATTGGGTAATATTCGCGGAATGGGGCTTCTCGGGCATAAGCACCCGACCCCGGCGTAATATTTCAGGGGCAACATAACCCTTTGATAACATTTGGCTTGATCATTTTATGAGTTAGTACATATTGATGAGCTAATTAACTGGGTAGTAATGAGGGATAACTATTTTGACTGTCTCATAGAAAGTTACACTATCCATGTTGCATTTTTCATGCTTTTGAAGTCTGTTTTAATGAACTTAATCGAACTTAATTATAGATTCGCTGGCGATGGTACCGGATAAGGCTATGTAACTTTTGTATACCATTCATAGTTCATGAGGGAACAAGTCCTCAATGGCTCTGACATTATCAGCTTATACAGCTTTTGATTTGCACTGCATTCATGTATTTGATTTCTCCTTCTAGTGTTTGTCGTTTAACTCTAGTATATTTTTGAACCTCGGCTCGTCTGGCCATTTACTAATTAACTGTCACTATCATGTCACTAATACCATTAATAGCAGTAGTTATCCGTACGTAAAACTAGTAGAACCCCAAATATATATATAATATATCTTAAACTGAGATTAGTTAGAAGTAGCCACAGAGAGTTGAATCCACACAACCAGCTTGTTCGCAGTTTTTTCCAGAACAATTTACTCAATGTTTTGTTTGATGACGTGACGTATAATGATTTGAAGATTAGTCAGATTTAACTAAAAACTAATACAAACAACAGATATCAAACAAATCACAAATTATAATCAATAATTATCAGAAAAGACTATACATACTTTTGAATAGAGCACAGAAGACCTATTGGGGATATTTGTGCTTTAAAAATGGGTCAATTTTCTAGTCGTCTTTCATCCAACGGCACAACGAACTCACCTCCCTTAAGCACTACACCGGCTGGAATAAACGAGCCATCCTTTCAAAGCTCGTCCACTACAAGCTTCACAAATCTCAGAAGAAGACGTTCATCTACTTTAACCAATGGTACGCAACCGCCTGCAAGAAGGAGAAGACTTAGATTTTGGAATAGAAATGATCAATCGCTACATCCTGATTACACCATTGATGAATCAGATAGCCCAATCCCAGATAATCCAATTCAGGGTGCTGTTGAAGTGTCTTCGCATGATCTTTTTGGTAATATGCAATCACCAAATAGAGCAAATCGTGAAACTATAGCTGATGCATCGTCCGCATTTTCTTCTATCGAGAACACTATTACAAACCATCATTATTCCGGCGTATCCTCATTAAGATCTACTAGTCCACAACCTTCACATAACCATGGAAGACGTTCGCAACACAACCCTGGACCATCAGTACCTTCATTGTCACCTAGTGGCAATCGTGATAATTCAAATGAACCATTTTCAACGCCTCAGACAGATGATACCGGCTTGACCTTTGATCATCAAGCAGAAATGTTATCCAGATTATTAGAGATCGCTGCTACTTCCACAATATATTCTCTCATTGGTGCTTCTGTTCCCAATGGAAGAAGATTCGACAACATATCTAGAACAGCAGTGGACGGTAGTGATTCGGCACAAAACACTACAGCTTTAGGTAATGATACTACTTTCCAAGAATTTGTCACAGGTTTGAGGAACGGACTTTTAAACAGAGAATTATCAAGAAATATCAATGATCCAAACAGCAATGAAGGCATGACTTTCTTTAGGGCCTTTAGATTTGATGGTTCCGCAACAACTGGGAGTGAATCCTCTTCTTCAACAGATCAAAGTCTAAATACTTCTATCAGCTTTATGTCATCTGGATCCACTTCTGTCGAAGCAACATCAACTTTAGGTGCTAACAATGCTAGTAACGTATCACAACAACTTCCTGAGCAACAAAGTATGGTACCTATTGTGATTGTTGGTGTTAGATCGGTACAGCAGGGACCTAACGTCAACTCAGCGAACTCGCAAGATGGTACAGGTAACACAACTAATAATGACGATGCTCCACCGGCTACTAGAGTCCACACAAACTCAGACGGAGCATCTATTGAGGACTCTGAGTCAATGAGCTTCTCATTTTTATCAGAGGACCAGACTTCAACGGCAAACTTACAACGCCAGCAGCCGCATAGCACTCGAAATGCTCAGCAACGTTCATGGGTGATATTTATACTAGGAAACAACTTTGCAGCAGATCATCCTGTTCTATCAGCCCCTTCATTGATGAGCGAAAATCCAACTTATGAAGATTTGATGCATTTACAAGAATTGATCGGTGATGTCAAACCACCTGTAACGACTAAAGAAGAGTTGTTCAAACATAGCGAACAACTATATGAAGTTAAACTAGATTCTGGCGATGATGGCTTCATTTTCAAATCAACACACAAAGGGTTTTCAGACATCAAAACAAACGATAGATGTCAAATATGTCTCACAGAATATGAAGATCATGAGGTGATACGAAAACTTGCCATGTGTGATCATTTCTACCATAAGGATTGTATCGATACCTGGTTGTTAAATGGTAAGAATAATTGTCCGCTTTGCAGATCAAAGGGAATCAATGAAGAATCTGATGATAAAAGTGGGATAAATGCAGATTCAGCGCGATGAGTTCAGTGCGCAAGCAGGTTTTACAATTAACTTATTTATGCTATTTTATTTCTATTTCTATTTTTATTTCATTTGGTACATACATCTTGGAGTTTTAGGGTTGAGTTTCATGGGAGCTGCTTTTTATCCTTTCTTTTGCAGTAATTTAATGCAGTTTGAGCATTTTTAATATGTATAATAAATATAACACAAAAAGTTTGTATCTAGCTGGTGGTCCTGCTTTGGATGGCCTGAATATGTACATGACCTAATTAGAGAGAAGCTCTTAAAAAATTAATAATAGTAGGACATATCAGATTAAGACCAGGAAGGATTGGAGCCGTATCATGGACGCTATCGGGTTGCACAACCACAGAGGTGTCAGGGAGATTGGCAATCTTTGTCCAGGAGAGAATGTCATCTCTCAATATCTCAGCACCACCAAGTATGACGAGTACATTCGATGGATCAGGAATCAAAGATTTCCAATCGGTACTGAAATCCAAATGGAAGTTCACAGATGGGTCGTCGTATAGAGCAGTGTTGTCTAAGTAGCTGACACCCATCTCATATAAACCTTCAGTAGTCATATAGTCTCTTCGAGAATTAGTGATAAGACTCGCACCATCTTTGCCTTTCTCTGGTGTAATGTCCACCCATGGTGATAGGAGAATCAAACCAGAAGGTTTAGAAGACAGACGAGGAACGCCCTCAACCTGATGACGATAGCTTCTACACAAGTGGAGAGCTAGATGACCACCAGCCGAGTCTCCCATTAGCCAAATGTTTTTCGAAGTTTGTGCAAGGCTGTTGAATAATAAAACGATTTCTTTCAACTGTGTTGGGTACTTGAACTTGTTACTTAGTGAGTAGTCTAGAAGAATGATGGACAAACGGTCATTTTGGGTGTTATGATAGAGATGGTATGCCATTGCAGAAAATGAAGGGAACATCCCACTGAGATAACCACCACCGTGGGCGAATATGATGACAGGATCCTCTGGTGCTCTGTTTTCAGCTTCTACTAGCCAAATAGCCTGATGTCTTTGAAGTCCATCAACCAAGTATTCATTGTCAAAGTTGTTGAGCTTTCTAGCGAGCGGGAATATAAACAGATTGGAGAAGTGTATACCCCAGTTTGGTGAACACTTTGTGAAAAGAGCAGCAGGGCCACTAGAACTAGAGATGATGATGTCCAAAGCATGAGAGCCGAAAAGGTTGTTAAAGACAGCAACGGCCAAAGACAAAAGACCCACTGCCGAACTGAGCAAGACGATTGGGAGTTTCATCGAGCGATGCTTTCTGTAGTTTGTTAGGAGAACATGCCAAAGAGAAGTCAAAAGTGTAGAGGTATATAATTTTTTTAATTGTAAGTTTGCTATGGCTGTGTTATATATTTATGTTTGCTTTGTAAACACCTGACGGATGATGATGCACTATATTTCCACTCAAACCTTCAAAAATTTGATCTACAAAAAACTGTTTGTGCCTACATAAATTCCTACAAGAACATTGATTGAGGTTTTGTCTTATTAGAATAATATTACAATGATTACAGATTTCCCAGCTCAATGTGCTGTTGGTTGTTGCTTTTGAAAGTCCACCAAATATAAATAGCAACAGAAACGAATAAAGGAAGCGAAAAAGTTTCAAAATGATCCACCACTGAGTACACAAATTGCAACAGCCAATGAATCAGTTTTTCAGACAAGGAACTGAAGTTTGACGGGTCAAAGCCAGTATCGAAGAAATTCTGGACCCATTCATTAACGTTGAACACTGAAGGGCTAACTGTCAAATTCAGAAATAGATGAAGGATCTTCATGATTATAGCTGTAAACACCACAAATACTCTTGTCAATCTGAATCTTTTGGTGAAATCAATCGACTCTTTCGTAAACCTTTTCTCAGTTTCCTGTGATTCTTTGTACAAGATCAGCCATATTAGTCCAAAATTGACATAGTTTAATGTCGTCAGTATGTAGTCCACCGTTTTGAGGTTCTTGCGAACTAAGTCTTTATACTCAACAGTATATTTGCTGAACAAGATTTTGAATTTGTAATGAAGCAAGATGGGTAGAATTATTGAAGCCCAACAGACCAGACCGACAAATATCTTACCATATTTGCCTTTTGTCAAGTCGGGTTTGAATCCTGGAGTATCAAGGATGACGAACTGATACACTGTCAGGTAAATAATAATCTCTTTAATCACTTCAATTAGAGTTTGTGTGATTTCATGAGTCGAGGTTGAATCCACTCTGTAAAAAGAGGGAACGGGAGTACCAACAGGAACGTTCTCTATATCTCTTATAACAGTCTTCAACACAACCAAATGTATTATACTGAGCACCATAGAACTAAACAGAATGTTTATGAGGTATTTGAATGGATGGTGACGATTTATCTCACCAGCGTCTTTCTTCTTTCTCCACCATATTAGCACTAAAATAGAACCCTCAAGAACAATAAGAATCCAACGTGCAAAGTGCAAAGAGTATATTTGGCTTTGCAATAACAGAACACTTTGAGACACGAGTGTGGAGAAAGACCCTGGTTTCGAATTAGCCTCGATACGTCTCACATAGCAGTATCGTCCATATTCATTCAACTTAAAGTAATATGGTCTTGCAGTGGGTTTCAGCAAGCTATTGATAATATTTTCCTCAGTTTGCTCATCAGTCTCGACAACAAAAGTGTTTAATTGACAGTTCTTATGTTTCTGTAGTTGTTCTGAACAATATGCAAAGCTGCCCCATTTATCCACGGAGTCAATATCTTCTCGTGAAGGAATGTTTGTCTTTACACGGCCCTCTTCTTTAAAAAGCACAATGCTGGTGTCAGTGTTATGGACAAATATCTGTACTCCATGGCTTCTTGGTCCATTTCTGTTGAACAATGGACGGGAGAACGTCTGAAGACAGTCGTACTTAAACTGGGGAATATTAGGAATATCAGCAGCACGCGCCAGCGACAATAGCGACAGCAGTGACAGCATCATGATCCAACAGAGAAGAAATATTCCCGAGGGAAACATCAGAACTTAATCTATTGAAGTAGTATATCTATGGAATTAGAAATTAATTTATAAAGGGTCCCCCCATTTTTTTTTCACATTTATAGTATAAGAAAAAGATCCTACACTAAATAATAAACAGCTATTTTGCCCCAAAAAAATTATGCGTCTTGGAGATATCAAAAAAAAAAAAAAAGGAAATCGACGCGTCGATTCACGATTATTAGTTAAAATTTGACGTGACTTTTACATTTTTGAGTTGAGAACTTGAGAACTTGAGAATTGTATATGCATAGCAATAAAAAAATAACATTTTTTAATTCAGAGAAGGTTCAACGAGTAATCCTTTGCTGAAACGTACGACACAAGCACTGTTCTCTCGTTATATCTTCTTCCGTTTATGTCTTTTGCAGCGCGAATGGCAGCCTCTTTATCACCGAACTTCACAAAGACCTTACCAACGTTGGTATGCAGGTGCTTCACGTTTCTTTTGTATGTAGATTCCGGCTTGGGGATCCTGATCTCCTCCACTTTGCCAAACTTGGAACACTCTTCTAACATGTCCTTCTCCAAAGTGTCGTACACCGGAGGGTTCTTCAAGTCTTCTGGGAGTACTGTGTTCAGTAGCAATAGCACATTACTTTCAATGTTGGACTCTTTTGATGCTGCAATGTCCGCTATAGATCTGTATGTTATTGGTTTACTTTGAGCTTTCCCCTTGGAAGCATAGAATGATATGAGCATATTATCGTTTATGACGAGCTTGTTGATCTTCTCAATAATAGCATCTGTTGTTGAATCTGCAAACTTAGCAAACGCAATACCTTTCGAGTTCAACTCTCTATCCTTCAATAATACAAGGTCTTTAACGTTTCCAATGTCTTCCAGGTCTTCCCTTAGCTCATCCTCTTGGATGTCAAATGGAATATTAGTAATAGCGATTTTCTTACCGTCATCGTTGACCTTTTCAGTTGGTAAGCCTTCTTCTGAAGTCACTATGGGCGTTATATAAGAATCAGGTCTGTCTAATTTAATCTTCAGATTTAAATCATTCTGAAAATATTTTAATGAACAAAATAGAACAGTGGCCACTATATGATTTGATAGTTGAAGAATCAGAAACTTGCTTTGTAATAGCTCATAACTCACAATAAATGCTTCTTCCAAATTCAAGGAATCAATATAAGTTTTCAGATAGTCAACCAATCTTTCAACTGGGAAAAGTGTAAATTCAACACCTGTAATTATTAGCTGTTTTGAGCTCCTAGAAGTAAGCGAGTTAATACTTTTCTGTTCAAACAAAATAGAAGTCTGACTGTTCAAGTAACCACTACTGACCAACCCTTCTAATTTAGAGATATCAATTCTTTTGGCTTCACCTGGTAGCGGGAATAATCCTGAAATTTTTGCCCTTTCAGAACTGATTTTTTCAAACCCTTTAGGCTTGACGTCCCATAACGACTTTCTTTCAAGTTTATCAATAGGTACGATACCAGCTAAGTCTTCATTGTAGTAATTATCTGTTTGGTTATAGCCGTCGTTTCTGTCAGATCTGTGGTCGTTACCTCTTCTATCTCTTCTATCATATCGTCTATCGTCTCGTCTGTCGTATCTTTCATCTCTATAACCTCTGTAATCATTTCTGCTCGCGCCTCTGTTATCACGATAATTTCTTCTGTCATCCCTTCTGTCATACTCTCTTCTATCATAATCTCTTCTATTATCCCTTCTTTCATAACCCCGGGTGTCTCTTTCTCTATATCTGTCATTCTTGTTCTGATAGTTTCTGTCATCCCTTGAACGGTAGTCATCTCTCTGATGTGGAGGGTCTCTAGAATCCCTACTTCGGTACCCAGTCGCTGGAGCGCCTTGAGATGAGCTGGACTGATCGTTTTGTTTTTGCTCATTGATCACTGGAAAGCGTTAGTAAAATTACCCAAAAAGCAGAAAAATAAACAAAATACGCACACTTTTGCTTCAAAGCTTCAAGAACATTTGAAGTACTCATCTTGTCACTGATGTCTTTGCTGGAATAGTTTCTGCTTCTTGTTAGGCAAATTTTGATACAATTGCTCATTGACACTAAAAACCATTATGTCAGCAAGCGGGTAACTCTCACTGAATACGTGTTAAAGAAAGTCACTGAACTCATCGAAAGAGTATTGTTTGTTGTGCAAGTAAACAGAAATGCGAGTGCGAGGATTGCTTATTCTACTGTCGACGTTGTCTGTGGCTCTCGGTGCTCTTTTGGGTATCGATCTAGGGCAGGACTTCACAAAGGCCGTTTTGGTGGCTCCTGGTGTACCTTTTGAGATCGTGATGAGTGCTGACTCTAAACGGAAGGATGTTTCTGGGCTTGCTTTCAAGTCTCTTGAAGGAGAGGAGATTGAACGAGTCTACGGATCTCAAACTTCTGCGCTATGCACTAGGTTCCCAGGCTCGTGTGTCTTGAACTACAAACCACTACTGGGAAAATCAGCGCATGATCCAGCGGTGACGAATTATTTGGCATCTCATCCAGGTTTGAACATAGTTGATTCCAAGAATAATAGATCTACGATTGCATTCAATATAGACAACCATAACTATCCAATTGAGGAAGTTTTGGCTATGAATATCCAAAACATCGCCAGTCGGGCATCATCACTCTTGAAAGAAAAATCACCAGGAGGGTACGCTCAGATAGACGGAGTTGCTGTGTCAGTACCTAGTTTCTTTTCTCAGTCACAAAGGAATGCAATTAAAGATGCCATCGAATTAGCTGGGCTGACATCAATCGCCCTTGTTGACGATGGGTTGGCGATTGCTGTAAATTATGCTACCAAAACCGAGTTTGATATTGGAAAGGAGTACCACATCATTTATGACATGGGTGCTGGTTCGACTGCAGCTACTTTGGTGTCTTTCAACAAAGTAGATGACAGCTCTCCTGTGGAAATTGCGGTAGAAGGGTATTCTTATGATGAGTTCTTAGGTGGTGCATATTTCACCAATGCAATAGCTGAGATTGTGAAAGGAAGATTTCTAGAGACACATTCTCAAATTTCCAGTACTCATTTCCAATCAAACAACAGGGCTATTGCTAAGATTTATCAAGCTTCTGAGAAGGCAAAATTGATTTTAAGTGCAAACAGCGAAGCATTGGTTTCCATTGAGTCACTTGTTGATGACATTGATTATAAGACTAAGATTACTCGTCAAGAATTTGAGGAATATCTGGGTGATATTGCATCAAGAATTACAAAGCCTATATTGGATGCGCTTGCAAACCAATTTGAATCATCTGCTGAATTACAGGACATTAAATCAGTTATCTACGCCGGTGGTTCCACTCGTGTTCCCTTTGTTCAGCAACATCTTCTTTCTTTGGTTGGAGAGGAGTTAGTTTCAAAAACAATCAATGCTGATGAGGCTGCTGTTTTAGGAACCACACTGCGTGGTGTGCAAATCTCTAAGATGTTCAAGGCTAAAGAGTTGAACGTGACTGAACGCTCTCCATTGAATTTCAAAATATCCACTTCAACTGATGACTATATTTCTGTTTTCCCTTATGGATCAAAGTATAACTCTGTTGAATATATCAATTTTACAGACAGTATAATTGAAAATAGAAGGTTATCATTCGATTTGATTGAAGGGTCCCATCATTATTCACATCATGAAACTGCTGATTTGGATGAAATAAAATCAAAACTCACTTTCAATGAAACGGATTGCTCATCTATTGGTTTTATGGGTAAATTTAGTTTATCTGAAAGTCGTATCTTCAGCTTTGAAAAGCTGGAAGCTATATGCTATAACTCAACTGAAGCTGAAAAGACTGAAGAAGGTCTATTTGATAAGCTTTTAGGCAAATCAGATGAAGCACGTAAAGATATGATTTTGAAACGAGTGGTGATTTCAACAAAAACAAAATACTTGTCGTCTCGTCCTCTAGGTTCATCTTCAAAAGCGGATTTAAGATCTCATCTACTTCTGCTAAATACCAAAGATCAACAGAGAAGACTATTTCATGAGAAATTAAACGAGTTAGAGGCACTGTTATACAGCACTCGAACATATCTACAAGAGGATGATGTCATTGAAAATGGGCCAGAAACTGTTGTTGCTGAATGTGAAAAACTTGTTGGTGAATACATTGAGTGGTTGGACTACGACAGCAACGGTGCTCGCTTAAAGGATATCAAGGATAAAATTGAATCCTTAAAGAAACAGGTAAAACGTATCAAGGACTATATTAGTCAGTCATCAGTCCCACTTGATACAGAAGAGTTCAAAAGGATCCATAAGGAAGGTGTTTTGGCCTCGAACAGTATACAAGAGACACTAATGTCTGCAGGTGAAGAATCATTAGCATTAGCTAAAAGATTCGCAGAGGTTGGCTTGGACTACGAGAAAGAAGTATCCAGGCTCACTAAGTCAGCCAGAGATTTCTCAACGTCTAAGTTTGACACTGTTTCGAAAGCACTATCGAAAACTTTTGAGAAAGTGAAGCAAGTTTATGAAGCAGCTGAAGAAGAGTTAGAAGAATATACCAGAGAGGATCTCTTCGAGTTGAGGGAAGAAGCTTTGAAGAGATTGAATGACCTCAAGCAAACAGAGAGTGAACTCACAAGAGTGCATGCACAGAGAATGAAGGAGTTGAACAACGCATTGAACAGATATAACAAAGCGCAGCAAAGAGCTGCTGAAAAAGCTGCAGCAAAAGCTGCATCAGAAACCAAAGATGACGAAGCCGAATATGATGAAGGTGACGAGGGAAAAGTGGAAGAAGCGGAAAAAGAGAGAAAACCTGATCACGACGAGCTTTAATTATCACATAATTTAATGAACCTGTCAATTATGTAGTTTTTCATATCTCGGATTTAGTCATTATCAACAATTAATTCTAATGAGTATTTACTCCTTCTTCACAAAAAACAATCGAATAATGCCTGAGAACATCGCTCCAAGCACACCGAAGATCAATCAAACGGTTAACTTTGAGCCACAAGCCAGACAAACAGGTTTTATCCCTGGCGACAGCTCATCTCCAAAAGATCTTACGTTTTATTTGCAAAATGCGAAGTCGAATCAAGCAAACATAGCAGCACTTCCAATCAGTGCCATATTTATCGTTCAGTTCGATGTCAGATCTGGATACGAACTGAAATGGTCCAGAAAAGTGGATGAAACTATTTCGCTGAAAGGTGTCGAATTCAAGAGTCTTCCATCAGGTCTTCATGAAGTTGAGAAGGAGGTAATTTCCTTTGTTCAGCCCAAAGATACTACAAATACAGATGGCCTTGATGTATTCGATAATTTGCTTTACGGTGTCTCAGTTTATCATCAAAACCTAAAAGATTCAGTAGGACAATCAAGAGATGAGGTCAAAATGTTTTCCTTAGGAATTCTAGTTGACCCTTTCTTACAAAGCTCCAAATTATCCTCCTTATCCAAATTGACTAATGTGCTGTCATGGAAACCTGTCGATTATACAAAAGGACTGGAATACGTTGATATGCTTGACAAATTATTGGGTGACTGGGATTCTGAATCAAATGATTATACCGAGATTGAAGATTTTTTTGACCAGCATTCTACAAATAGACTAGTTGATCAACTGTTACTAAAATCACCGAGAACTCCTAGATCACTCCCAAGGTTATCATTAGGAGCACAAAATCCCCCATCTAAACATCATAGCCATCATTATTTATTGAAACTTCCTCTACTTTTGGCACACTTGGGCCCTTTGGTTTTCAAGGTTTGGAGATCCTTGTTGCTAAGGGAAAGGGTTCTACTGTTTGATGCACCTTCCGTTGAGTTAAATTGTGCTTTTTCTTATTGTCTTTCGATTTTAGCATCTATACCACAGGATCTTATACCAATACTATCAGAAAGCTCATCAAGAATAAATACCTCACTGAGATATGTCCAACCTATCTATTCTATAGGAGTGAATGATATTGATTGGTTAAAGTCCATCAACAATAAAGATTCCGAGCAGAGCGATAAGCTACAACACCATTCTTTCATTGCTGCATCTACCGATGAAATACTTCTTTTCAAGACATCGTTGTATGACGTGGCTGTTCAATTGAATTCATCGCATCACAGAACGCCTTCAAAGATCCCTCAGTTGCTACCTGCTAGAGCCTCAATTCCTGGAGTTACTGCTTATCCTTTGAAGTCCACACAAAGAGACCTGAAACGATTCAAGTTTCTGTCTGATGTGTTTGATCTTTATTCAGAGCATCCTGAACTAAAATCTTTGAATTCAACAGAAGAGTTCCAGTGGTGGAGCGAAAATACAGAACCAGCATCTTGGAAACAACTAGCATGGTCAGGCTTCTATTGGTGGGCTTCTGCTGGTGAGAAAACTAGACTAGGTGAAGAACCAGAACATGAAAATCTGGCAGAAGTTGACCAAATAACAGGTGATATTGAAAAATCTTTATTCATTGTCGGTTATTTCCAGAGTATGATTCGAAGAATATTTAATACTATCTTGGAACTTCTGAAAAATGAAGAAGCTTCAATCAGTCAAAGAGAGGAACTTGAGAACACCCTTTTGGTTATTGAACACAGCGATTTGTTTGAGATGGGGCTGGATCCATATTCAAAAGAGGACAAAGACTTCGTAATTAAATTGGTCAAAATATGGTGGGAAAGAGATGCAAAAATTGGTTCTGCATTTGGTGATTTGTGCTGTTTTTCATAATAATATATATTGATTTGACACATTGGGCACATCTACAGCGTATAATTGATTTAGGTATCATATTATAACCACATTATGAATACATCAAATTTATTGTAAGAAAAAATAAAGCTAGAAGTTTATTTGTAAAAAATAAAGCTTTTATATCAAGATCCATAATCCTGTCCCAACAATGGAAAGGCCAATAACAGCAGTTATAATAGCAGCACCAGCTTTATCTCCATTATCTATAGACAGTGGAGAGAGATTTGTAGATGAAGTCTGTGTACCAGCAGCAGGGTCACCTACTGAAGTACCACCTTCATCGGCAGTTAAAGGTGCAGGTCTATCACGGATTCTCAAATTTTGCATAACTTCTAAAGCACTCATTTGTTCACCTAAACCATAAAATCCATCCCAGCCACTATGAAACCAGTTGATACCACAAGTATGTCCATCAGATCCACCGGAACAAGAGTTCGATGCAGCTCTAGCTGAAGCATCAAGTAAATCGTAAATATCATCATAGGTTTCTGGTACCATCTGAGCAGTTAAACCTAAGAATCTTGAAAAGTATGCTTTGAACGATCTTTGATCATTGTTGCAATTGTTAGCATTTTGACATGCAGCCTCAAACATGACAGAATTGTTGAAGAAGACAGAAGAACTCTTCAGATATCTTTGGGTTCTGTTTCTCCATTTTTCATCACCAGTGAAATTGTAAAGATATGCTGAGCCTGACATCATTAAGCCTTGATTATAGGTCCATTGCAACTTCACAGTATTAGTACAATTATCTTCAATGTTGGCACCATCATAAACGAAATACCAATCACTCTCATGGATAAGACCAGCGTCATACATCCAATCATGAATTTTCTCAGCCCAATCCACATAAGTAGTGTTACCTGTATATCTAGCCAATCTAGCACCAATATGAAACAAACAACCATTGGAAACAGCATTTTTATAGTCATAACCAGAGTTCCATTCGAAAATTTGCCATCTTAAACCACCACCACAATGTTCATCATCCCATCTTGAGGACATAGTGTTAAAAACAGCCTGAGCTAAATATAACCAGCCCGGTCTGTCTTCTGGAGGATCTGGAAACCCTCTTTCAGCAGCTGCCATGACGGCAATACCCCAAAACCCTTGATCATCATTACCTTCAGTTGTTGACTGATTGAGAGGAACATAATCCCAATCTTCACCCACTTGGGCCTGCAATGCAGTATATGTAGTATTGAGGTAAGTATCATTCTCCATGAAAAACCAGTAGTCAATCATAGATCCCCAGGCACCACCAGCTTCCCACCAATAATATGGATTAGCAAACATACCAATGGTCTCACCATATTGATCCCCAGTGTAATAATCCATCAAACCATCAGCTATCAACGCTGTGACATTCTTTAAACTATCAAGGTCATCAGGATAAAGCCAAATACACGATGCACTCTGTAGTAGCGACCCTATAAACAGTACGCTTTGAGAAAGTGTAAGTCTCATGATTGAGATCTAAATATAGCAGGATCGATCAAGAGACACACTCAGCAAAAATCAGTAAACGTAAACGGAAAGAACAGGTGATAAAAATAAACTCTGCAGTTTCTAGCAAATATAACTGAGCAGTGAGCGTCTCTCAAGTGTTAAAATTTCCCTATTTCCAGTTTCCAAGAGATAAGATTTATTTTGATTAAAAAGTGCTTCTTTTCCACTTTTCAATCAAAAATGTTTAAAAAAAAAACAAGTTTGTGTGAATTTCGCAAATTGGCGTAAATGTTTTACATTTCGCAATTTTTGGCATTATTAATAACGAAATTTTATATAAACGGAAATAAAAAAAATATATATATATATAGTTAGAACTCTACAAGCAGTTAATTAATTCTAAAACTCTATAAATCAACTTCTCAATGTCTGAACGTAAGTCTATTAACAAGTACTATCCGCCGGACTTTGACCCTTCACAACTTGTCAAGAAAAAGAAGAAGGTGAAAACAGGGTCTGCCAGTCTTCCTACTGTCAGATTGATGACACCTTTCTCAATGAAATGCACAAACTGCTTAGAATACATCTCCAAGTCACGGAAGTTTAATGCTAGAAAGGAGACAACAAATGAGACGTATCTCGGGATGAAGATCATACGGCTCCATATCAGATGTCCTCGTTGTGCTAGTGAGATTTTGTTCAGAACAGATCCTAAAAGTGCAGGATATATAATAGAATTTGGTGCACAGAAGAACTATGACTCGGGAAAGACAAACCAGCTTTTGCAGGAAGAAACTTTAGACGATACGTTAGCTAGAATTGAACGGGAAGAGGCTGAGGCGCAGGAAATCGAACTGAAAAAGAACAAGAATCAAACAACATTAGAAGAGTTGGAAGCAAAAGTTAATGACATAAAACGTCAACAAGATATTGATGATGAATTGGAAGATATAAGACTCAAAAACAACAAAATAAGTCAGATAACTCTTGAAGAGATAGAACAAAAATCTCGACAAGACCAATTAGCGAAACAGAGATTGCAAGATGAACAGGATGAGCTAATAGTCAAAGCAATATTCAATAAAGACAGTAAACAACAGCGTCTTCAATTGAGTGACGCCGCAACACAGTCGCACACGAGAGTCCATGAATTAAGTCAATATTCAAAATCAGAATCAGAATCAGAATCAGACTCAGACTCATATTCCCAACCGTTAATCGCTACTCTTCAGAAGACTACGAAGGTGGCAGTGAAACGTAAACCAAATGCACTTGGTGTATCTATAAAGAAACTTAGAAGGTGATTCATCTCTCTCTGCACCACCCTCTCCCATGGTCTACTTGATAGCTGCAAAGAGTTGGTTCTAGCCAGATACCAATAAGTGCCGCAAATGAAATACCAAAAGAATCAGCCATGGATGTTGTCCCCAGAACAAACTCACGTTGAGATTCTTCCACTGTGTCTATTATCAGCATGAACGTATTGACATACGAAGCACCACCTAATAAACCTTCATAGAAGATAATCAACATGATAATATAAGCGCTTGGAATGTAATAGAAGAGGGATTGTAGTATTAAAAATACCAAGTTCAGTGCTTGTAAGAATGATAGGACCCATAGTTTTCTAATTCGTAAAATTGTACCTGAAGATCTTGAGATGAATACACCTAATTGATATATGGTACCATACGTAACATATATATCCCGGAAATGATGGAAGGGGAGTGTGTCCAATGGGAATAAAAGAGTTGGTGAAACAGCTTGATTGATCAGATATTCTGAAAAATAAACAGATGATAATGGGAGCATGAACGGCACCAAGAGTTCCAAAATTCTATGCATGGTCTGACTGATGTGTTCTTTTATAGCTTCTGTGACTTCAAACGGCGATGAGTCCTGCTCATCCAATGAGGTGTATGTTTGATGTTTAGGTAAACTGAAATAGTATAGAAAGCCCAAAGGGAATACAGCAAATATCAATAAAGTGCTCTGAACACTTACACGTAAGACAATTGTAAGGAGCAAGTAAAGACCACTACCAACAAGACCAGCACCCCCAGTACCTGAACTCCAGCCATTTAAGCTGACATCTTCGTAGAAATGTGTCAATTGAAGAAATGTAAGCTCTCCCAACCCTGAACTGATTGAAGCAAGTACAATCCCAAAAAGTCGCAGTCTGAGACCACCAAAAGTCACAAGCAACATTCCAAAAATACTAAAAATTATCAGAGCACTGATTCTCCTTGAATAAGGGATCCAGTGGATATAAAAAGGCGCCGTCAGTTTGATGATAAGGGCTGGTAATATGTCTGCAAGAAGAACAGTACTTTTGGGCACCAAAGGTCCCACTAAATCAGCTGCAGCAGAAAGGATTACGACATAGAGAACATTGTTCAGTAGTCCAAAAATCCAGAACGAGGCAAATACGTTTGACAAGCCCATTGCTAAATTAAAAATTTGTTATACTTACTTTGTTTGTTTATATTTTTTCTACTTTAAATTATCGGAGAACTACAAGATTTTCTGCACGATAAAAAGAATAGAATTTCACCTTTTCAAAGCTTCAAATCTCTTTCTCAATGCATCCAAACTGTCCTGCTCGTCTTTTTTTGGTTTTGAGACGCTCTTTCTCTGCTTCGTTACGTTCTTCTCAAGTTCGTGTGGTACTTTAACGGAAGGCTTCAGATTATCGCTTGTCTTATGTGGTGGTCTGACAGATATTGGTGATTTCTCTTGCTCAGTTGGGTCGGGCAAGCTTTGTACTGATAGTTTTCTGGGTGTAGATAACTGTTCCTCATCGATTCCATCTTCTAAAGGCTCCTCAAGTAGAATTGGCCTACCTCCAGACCCAGATCCAGATCCACCATCACTCTCACTATCATCTTCTTCGCTGAGCTCAAGCTCATCTTCAGATAGCTCACTAAATGGAACGTCATACGCCCTTGCAATTTCTTTCAGGTACAATGTCACCAACTCTGCTGACGGTGCTTCAACTGATGTACGCTTTACAACTTTCTGTGGAACTATATTGTCAGCATTTTCAATAGCAGCATGTGTAAACTCTTGCCCAAACTTATGAGCTAACAGATCTCTAATTGTAAGTAATTCTTTCACATCACAGTGTGGTGCTGCATAAATGACAGTTTTGACAGCTTCTACTAAGCCAGGGTCGCATTCTTTACGGTCCAACAATGATATGCGTGCTAGTAAAAGCTCGCAATATAGTTCAAGGATTTCAAGTAGCTCAATATAGATGTCCTCACGTATGATGTTCTCCACTCTGATCTTAGCACTTTCTTCTTTGCCAACTGATAATAGTTCTGCCATCTGCAAGTTTGGTCAGTTATATAACTCCTTAACAGCCTCGTAGTCATACTTACTTGTCTCCTTAGTTGTTTAGCCAATGCTGTTTTCTTCGTTTGCGTAAATCTCAGTTTGCTGATCGCCATCTTAAGCGAGACTTTAAGTCTGCCCTTTTAGACACTTGTCAGTAAAACAAGTTTCCCACTCAACCTAACCAATACGAACTCACCTGTGGAGAAATTGAAGGTGCCATTGCGTCTATTCTAGCTTTTGCTTGTAACAAAAGTACGCTTAAAGTGACCTTAAAGTGACCTTAAAGTGAGGGAACTTCTCCCTAATCTTCTCACTACACACAATACAGGGTTACCCGGCTAAATAATCAAGTCAAAAAAATTAACAACATTTCACCTAAATCAGAGCTATACAGTCAGATACTTTTCCATCAGTTTGTTTGACATTCTGGTATTACCACTTCCATTATATATCAGAATCAGATTGTATGCTGTTTGTCTTTTGAAATCAATATCAGGGTCTAAATCTTCAAACTCCTCTAATACTCTGTTGTAGAACCCGACAGCTGTTGTAGGTAAGCCTAGTAAATGATATACTTTTCCCATATTATATAAAGCTTCCTGTTGCTCATATCTCCCAAAAAATTTTGAAGTCCGCAATTCGAAGTATTCCATTAAGAACTTCATACCTTGAAGCAGCTCCAGGTGACGATTTGTTGAGGACCTCTGCATAGATCTATGCACATGCGCAAGACCTGTTAGGAAGCACACTATTGGTTCCTTTTTGTGATTTTTATATATTCTTGTGAAGTACACCAGACTCGGGACATAACTTCTGTTGGTGAAAAGCAAACAAGCATAGATATACATTAAATAGATGTTATCATTACCTTGAACATCAAGAGTTTTGTTCACTATGTTTGCCATACCAGGGACTGCCTTCCCTAGTTTCAAAGAGTCATACCCTTTGATCTGACGCAAAAAATATTTTTGGTGATTAATTGATATGAAGTTCTCTGTGCAGAGTTTCCCAGATGGTTGAAGTAGAATGAAAAGCTTCAATAGCTTTCTGTTGAATTGGTAGCTATTCAGCACTGATCTCATTGCAAGAAGGACATCTCTCTGAGATCTGGTTTTAATGATTATCGAGAGTTTCACAATATTCATTATTTTTTCACGAGTCCTATTTTGAAAGAAGACACTGACATTTTTGGCATTATCGATAATATTATTGGCATCATCAGCACTTTCGTATTTGGCAACGGTCAAAGAGTACTCCATAAAAAGATCAAACCACCCCTCATATGTCAATCCCTTAAATTCAGTTTTTGATGTTAACACAACTTTCTGCTCCATCTTTGACGTGAAACCCTCATATAAATCAGATATCCGCTCAAGTTTAGAATCAAAGTCAGATTGAAGCCCTCTAGTTTTGGTAATGATACCTTTGAACTGTCTGGATCTATCTCTAGGGAAAAAGTTTTTGACGTTAGAAAAAATTTCAATCAACTCAGATGCCAACTTTATCCAAGCACCGACAGCGATAGGATCACCTGCATCAACACCTTGGCGTAATCTTTGAAGTCTATTGTATTTCTCTAAAACATTCTGTTTGATTCTCTCTTCTCGTGTTTCTTTCTCGGCTTCTGTCAACTTCGAGCCTTGTTTCAAAGGCTTCAAATTTTTGATGAAAGCCTGCTCTCCCAAAGGATCTTTTGAATCAATATCCACTGATTGAAGAGAGTTGTCTTTAATTTGTTTCTTCTTTTTCACTTGTTCCAGTAAGAATTGAGATTCATCAACTTCTTCAAGGTAATATAGTATTTCAACTAAAGCCAGTTGTACATCAATATTATCTGGGTCTAACTCTAAAGCCATGGTATAATTCTCCTTTGCCTCTTTATATTTACCAATTTCAGCATAACAACGGGCTAGGGAATTGAAAATTGTAGCTGAATGATAAGTCTCCAATTTGCTTAAAGGGGAGTAAAATTTAACAGCATCACTGAACAGCTGTGCCTCTTCCAATTTGTTTGCAGCTTCTTCGTACAGGTCAGCAGTCTCCGTAACGTCATCGTTAAGTAAAAACCCATAATGAATCAAAGCATCATCAACATTGTTTAAGCTAAGTCTTAGTGATCCTAACTTCACTCTGATATCGATTGGGAGTTTATGTGACTTCGTCTTTAAAATATCTGACAAGGCCTCGAATCGACTATTCTCGTATCTTCTTTCATCAAACTCAGCGTCATCTGTACTATCATCCCAAAAGGTTTCATCTTCTCTTCCTTGAATCCATCTGGCAATATGTTTGATAGTCTTAATAGCAATTGCATAGTTTTTTTGATTGAAAAAAAGCTCTGATAGTATATTTAATGAAGACCAGTCAAATACAGAAATTTTTTTCCCATCAAGACTATCATCGTCAGATTCATCATCTCCAGACTTTTGCTTAAGTCTATATTTGGCATTCAATTCAAAATTTCTCAAGTATAAGGCAATAGCATCATTGACTCTGTTCAATTGATTGTAAATCAAAGCAAGCTCTCTTAATACTTCACCTTTATGGGGTTGTGATTGCTGTAGTTTTTGTAAACTTTCAGATGCTCTTCCGAGTTGACCTGTTTCTCTGTATAAAATGGCTCGATCGAACAGAACGTCAAATGGTTTGTAGTTAGAACTAATAGCTCTACCATAACAATATAGGGCTTGGGCAGTGTGCCCCAATTGCTTACTGACACTAGCAACAAAAGCCCAAAATTCACCATCCATTGGTTTAATATGTGCTGCCAAGAACCATGCATTACAGCTTTTGTTCTTCAACCCAAGAAGGGAATATATTTCGCCTAAACTTTTATAAGCAGGAAAGTTCTTTGGATCTCTTTTGATAACCTCAAGATAAGTCTTTTCGGCATCTTCATAGTTCTTGTTGACAAAAAGCAAGTTAGCATCTGACAAAAGTGATCTCACTTCAGGATCCATTTCTTTGTCAGGTCGTATACTAGTAAACTTTCTTTTTGAGGTTTTACGTTTCTTCGCCTTGAAATTGTTTGCTTCTCTAATAGCATCCATAAAATCACCTTCATCGTCGTCTTCAAAGGACTCATTTTCATCATCAGTGAAAGCTCCTAGGATATCGACATCATTATCACTGAACTCTTCATCAGAGAGTTGTAAGGCATCGTCGTTATCATCGTTATCATCATCAATCTCTCCCATTATCGCACTAACATCTATATCTTCGTATATCGAGTCGTCATCAGAGTTGTTGGAGAACTGTTTTAGCTGGGGGTCTGTTACCTCATTAATATCGTCTTGATGAGACATTGTTCACAGTCTGTATATAAATCTACTATGTTTAACTTTCTTTGTTTACTATGTCTTCTATATACGTATGTTTGTTTTCATTAAACGCGTGTACCCGTACCATTTTTGAAAATTATCAATTCCGAGGTTGCCTTTCATTCCGGTAAAAAGATGGTGGCAATCTGTCTATAGTTACTTATTAAAAGATTAAGAAGTTGTTTTATTTAGTGAAATAGGTCAAGAAATCAGTTAATTGAGTCTTACAATGGTATGTCATTATATCAGTTAACTGAGTACAGGATCACATACTAACCATCCGCCTAGTTTTCTGGATTTGGAGGTGGTTTTGGGTTCCCACAAGATCAATTTGGTGGGTTCATGAACACATCTCAGAAGTTTGAAGACTACTTTAGATGCTATCCAATCTCGATGATGCCTGATGGTGTGAGAAAGGATGATGCAAACTTTGGAGGTAAAATATTTCTTCCCCCTAGTGCCTTGAATAGGCTGACCATGCTTCACATAAGATATCCAATGCTATTCGAACTTCTCAATGAAAATTTAGACATAAGAACGTTTTCCGGTGTTTTAGAGTTCGTCGCAGAGGAAGGAAGAGTTTATATTCCTCAGTGGATGATGGATACTCTTCGGTTGAAACCTGGTACCATTACAAAGATAACAAACCAAGATGTTCCTCTTGGTAAGTTTGTGAAAATAGAACCACAATCTGTTGATTTCTTAGATATTTCAGACCCAAAAGCCGTCCTTGAGAATGCTTTAAGGAAATTCTCCACACTAACAATAAATGATATAATCGAAATCAATTACAATGACAAAAGCTATGGAATTAAGGTTCTCGAAGTCAAACCAGAATCTGGATTCAAGAGTATATGTGTCGTTGAAACAGATCTTGAAACAGATTTTGCACCTCCTGTTGGGTACGTTGAACCAGATTACGCCCAATTGAAGAAAGAACAATTAGAGAAATTGGAACAAAAAAACTCAAATCCTACAAGAACATTAGGCACCATGGCGCAATCCATCAAATTTGCACAACTGACACAGTCTGCTAATAAAAAACCAAGCAGTTTTCATGGTGAGGGCCAAAAACTCTCTGGCCGTTCATCTAAATCTAATAAGAGCGAAGAAACTCCTCAAAAGAAAGAAGTAAGCCTTGATGGACCTCCAGTCCCCCTCGCACTACCCTATGGCCAGTTGTTTTTTGGATTTCCTGCAACACCGGTTTCACAGCAGAAAGATGATGAAACCAGCAATACAAAATCTGCATTTAGTGGCCAAGGTATTTCGTTAAGGCAAACAAAGAAGAGGAAAGATATAAATAATCATGAGAGTCCTAAACCTAAAGTTCATAGCCCAGAAGTTATCGAAATTGATTAGTATGTTTGACGGTAGTTGAAATGACACTGCC
>JAJLXD010000012.1:168562-219145 GCA_030571115.1 Wickerhamomyces sp. yHMH617 | reverse complement strand
TCTCTTTATTCAAAAAACTTCCCTTTCGTTTTTCCATATATATCCACAATTTCCCAACTTTTTTCACCATTTTCTACACACTTTTCCGAATTCCAAATTTAAAACACTAAAACTTGTTCACTTAGGTAAATCAACAGCCCTTTTTACCCCCTAGACCTTAACATCTTCAGAAACTACACTTTTATATGGAAACCGAGCACCTCCGAGACCATATTTTATACCCCAAAAAATCACACCCTTCCCAAACGTTCCACACATCCAAACCAACCGGAAACCATTAAACCAATCATTCTCTATCGAATGCACCCACTTTTATTCATACCACTCAAAAAGTTATAATTTCATAAACATCATTGACATTTGATCTTTCAAATTTTTCTTTTTTAGTTTGTCCAGCATTTTTAATAGTTACCACCCCCATACTAATTTTTTTATAAATATGTTCCACTAAAGTTGGTATGTTAAGACCTATACCATTCGAATCAGAAGCTCTCAATTAGTAACTTCCATCCTTAACATCTCCAAAACACATTTAGAAATCGTCTACTTGACCACCCCGGAGTTACTACTAATTCCGTTTTTGACACATTTTTGTTACCGTTTTGGGTAGATTTTATGCATGGAACGCCGCTGATAATGCCTGATTCAGTTCCATTGCATTATCTTTATGTTCCATGAAAAATACGAATGACATAATATTTTTGTTTTTCAAATGGGCCGCCGCCAAATGTCCCAAAAGAGGTCGAGGCAGGTCGCCATCAGGTTCACTAATTTTTGGAAGCTGTTGGTTGCGGCCATATCTACCAGAAAGCACCGTTTCCCGTCTGATCAACAGTAGTTAAGCTGGTAAGAGTCTGACTGAGTAGTGTAGTGGGAGACCATACGCGAAATTCAGATGCTGCAATCTCTTTTTTTGCTTTTATACATACACACTTTACGCTTTGGATCTGACTTTCCGGTCCCTCGGCAGTCCGGCACTGAATCCCCGGTCCCGACGCCCGACACCCGACACCCGACCACTACATCCCGAATAACCAATCACATCGTCTCTATTAAATGCGTCCAATTAGAAAATTCGTAACTCTACGTCGACACGTCGACACTTTGAAATATACATCATTTCACTGTATATCTCCACAACCACAAATCCAATCACCACCAAACCAATTCCATTCGATTCACCACCCATTCTTGTATATATCACCCCTATTTTCATTTTACCCACTCTTTTTTGTGTCGTCCATCCACTCAATTTTCGTCGACGTGTCCTCCAATTTTTTCCCATTTTTGCGTCGACGTTTTTTTTATTTTTCGCGTTTTTCCCACTTTTTCAAAAAAAAATCCCATTTTTTTCAATCTCTTCCTTCTATTCAAACATTCCCACTTCCCACTTCCCACTTCCCACTTCCCACTTCCCACTCACGTTTTTATTTACCCACAGCACATTTCATTCTCCCGCAAGCCCCCAGCTCCTCCATTACCGCCCACTACCACCTAATCAAGCAACTTTCGCGCAACAACTCAGGCCTAACTCCCATCAAGCAAAATCATCATCAATCATCCATCATCCCAACAAACTCACAACTCACAACTCCCACTCACAACTCCCACTCCACAACAAATAATAACCCCCCTTCTACGTAGCCTACCTCTCCCCCTCCCTGTAATCCTCTCGCTATCTGTAACAAACTACACTATATAATAAACAAAAACCATCAACTTTAAATTATTACTCCTATCCCGCTTAACCCAAATAATCCTCAAAATATCCTAACCAATTCGCCTCATCTCCCCTATCAAATCTCCTTTTTCTGGCCCATTACAACAACCTCCTTCCCACATACTTACTCCCCAATACACGTGATATTACCCTCCCAACAAATCCACCCCACCCCTCTCCTTTAAAAATTAATCCGCCACTGAAACCAGAACTCGAAAAAAATAATCACAAAATTCTGTTCAACGATCAATTTACACCAAAACTGTGGAAAATTTGGATGATTTAAAGATGGTTTGATTGTTATTCTTATTCAGCTACTCTTTGGGAGCATTATTTAACATTATTGGCGATTGGAGGGCTTATTTGAATTGATTTTGTTGATAATTATGTGTCTTTGTTGACCTAAGGCTTCTAATCAACATAGATGAAATAATGGGTCAGAAACATAGGAATCAGAGCGTTCAACATCAGTAACAGAAATGGAAACAACAGATGGTACACTGAACCTTATGAAACTGCCTCAATAGATGCATTCATATTTTTAAGAAGCTTGTTTTTTTGGTAAACTGATACTACTAGTCAGAATCTCAATTATCAAGATAATCCAGTTACATGATTCCAAAACGTTACCATTTTGACCCATCAACTATTAACGCAAATATCTGTTATACTTGGAGTTTTTTCCCTTCAAATATATACCTGAATCAAACGTGTCGTCAAAAACTGGTGGTTGAAAAGGATAATTAAATTATGAATTGAGATTGTGTCGAACAAATTAACAACTGTTGGACATCCTTCTGATTGAAATATAGCAGAGATCGACGCAATATATTCTTGATAGAACTCAGATGAGCTGGTTGAAACAAGCGACTTGAATTGGCCGTTTCACTATAAATCTAAACATGGTAAACTTGTAAGGTGAATACATATTCAAATCTGCTATTTACAGAATATCCCTTGTTTCAATTAGGAACTATGCTTACATTAAGGTTGTTGTCAATTGCTGTTATATACAAGGAATCTATCATGAATTCACTTGTAAGTTACGCTAAGGTACTTTGACAATCCATATAATGATGTAACAGTAAATACTGGTGGAAAAGACTGATATCTCACTTTGACGTTTCTGTAAACTATTAGCTAAAGTTTTCGTTTCTTCTGAGATGGTTTGGGAGCTGAGCGCCTTGTAAGATAAGAACAGTTCTTGGAGCCTGAGTGAGGAGATAATTCGGTATATCTAAAGTGAAGGGACATGTTAGATTCATACTTTTATCTGAAAAAGCTGCACTTTATCTGTTTTCCTAAGGATTTCGTACACAGCAATCAAATGCACTTTTTAATCAAAGCCATGAACACTTCTGCTCTTCATAATGTCGGCCTGAACAACGTTTCATTGTTTGTTTTCCTTTTCTCTCTGGACATTTAAGATGTACATAGATATGTAACTGTCCACCTCAATAAGCTTTCCATTGAATAATGTGTAATTCAAATTTATCGCACCATGGACAAGTTCCAATTGTAATATTTTGGGTTCCTTCAAGAACAAATAACAATGAGCATGGATCATTGGTAATTACTGAGGTTTCTTTTCTTTATTTGGTTCAAAATAACAACTGGGATTATTGTTTATCATTTGGTTCTTTTTCTGACCAGATTAAAGAAGATATTTGAATGAGTGAAATTGACACATAAAGAAATGAAGAGTTTCAAGTAAAAAATTGATAATTCATTTAGCAGTTGTTTTGGATTATTTGATTGAGTAAAATTCACTGTTTCATTAAAGAAAATATTTGTTTACATTTTTTGTCGAGAAAAAATATCAACAACAGAAGTTAACAATTTAATGCAATTTCAAAACAATCATTAGATGTTAAGTTCTTTTAATCTGGTTTGATGTTTTGAATATCGTTAATAATATGTTGAAATAGAAATGCTTTGATAAAACTAGGTTCAAATACCATTTGATTTGATCCAGTAATACAAAACTTCTCATCAGATGTTCTTTAATTTCAGCTGCTCTAATTTTTGGTTTTAAATCTAGTGTTTAAGCTCAAACCTTTCTTATTTGTTTGAGTCTACGTTAAGGGGACTTTGAACTATAAACTTGACTGTTATTGGTAAAGAGCCTCTCGCTACTCAAAGAATTAATTTGTTGAATATTCTCATGCATCAAATACAGAAATGCCATTGAAATAACTGTTAAACTGTTGCTATAACTCCCCTATTGATCATTGCGAACAGCATTGGACGTGGCAATAGCCATACAGCACTGATTCCATACTACTTACTCGGAAGTCATTTGGGTTTTCAAGGGCTTCACTTTCACTTTCCTTATCTACTAAGTTTCATCCTTTTTTCAACACCAAATGTTAAATGGAGACATAACCCGCTTGTATCACATCATGGAACATTAACTGAGTCCTTCTCCTAGAAGCTGCTCTTACCAAAGTTTTTGTGTTGTCTGCCTTATTCAGAAGCGTCGACCGAATAAAACACAAATACCATTATCAAATCATTGGGCTGCTTGTCATATAGCAAGGCTCAAACGCGAGCCATTCCCTACCGCTTCCAAGGTTGATCATGAGGACAACGCTATTCGGTGTTGGTCTTAGATAGGTTCCTGAGAAGATGTTAGTATGGTGCAATAATTGGCTATTGAAGAGGAACTTGGAATTTGGGTTTGTGCGAGAAAAACAGAAAAAAACTAGGAATAGACAGAGTCACATTGTAAAGATTCATTAACACTAGTTCAGAGAAAGAGGAAACATTTGGCACTTAAATAAGCAAGATTTCCCTTTTATTTCTAGTCCTATCAAGCATTTCGCAGAGTCTCAACTAATAGTTCACCGGATTATTCTGTTGCTTTCTCATTATGAATTTCACATAGCTATTTGGCTAAGTATTCCAAATATAGTCTTAAGTTCGTTGTAAACAGCTCTGTGGTTGGCCTTTCACCATTGAAGTTCATTTTGATCCGGATCGCAAAACTTATCATTTCCTTCGCCTGGGTCAAAACTTCCTGAAATCTTATTTGAGCAACCGTACTTTTCTCTGGAGTGATCCTAGAGTTTTTGACAACGAAGAATTTCTTTAGTACGTCAGAGGTTTCACTATGCCAAGGTGCAATCACACTTGGACAAAATTCCAATACAGAATATCTTTCTGGCTTAAACTCAGACCTTAAAAGCAGTATCGAATTGACCCTAAGCAAACATTGATATGTGATGAAACCATCAACAGAACAACAGAAGTGACCAAACTTGACATAAACACAACTTGTTTGATGTTTGACTTTTCTAGATATCTGCTTAACACTCTCACATTTGATCCAACTCATAGACAGCAAATTATTTCAGTGATATAAAAAATTCAACCTTGAAGGCAAATGTGAAGGATTCTAGACTCCAAACACCAGTGTTGGTGAAATAAACGGCAAAGGATATGTATACCATTTTTTTCTAGCTGCCCAGGGATACTTTCAACTACAACTTTCCTAAGTAATATCTAAATTGTACCTTCAGCATTTGAATATTTCAAGATGGCTCTCTTTAATGGGTCATTGAAAAGAACTCTGAGTCGATCACCACAATTAGTATCAGACTTTTGAATAACTGTAACATAAGATAAACTCGAAACCTTTTGTATATAGATCCAGAAGTCATAGTACTTACCAACAACCTGCTCAACATAGCAGCGAACTCAAGTAAATAAGTACATCACTAAACAATCATTTTGAATCACAAATTATGTTTATCAATCTAATACTCATAAGCAATCGCTCATTAATTCATTAAAAACTCCAAAGAATGTTGTTTCCAACGCGTAATAAAATCATTTGAAATTGATTTGTTATGATTTTCGTCCAAAAACAAAAAACAACAACAAACTTACACAATTAATAAAGAGTGAAATGCTTGTTAATGCTGGTTTGAATATTACTGAATTTGATTAAATAGTAATGATATAACATGCACGAACTTGGGCTCCTTTTTTCTTGCTGATCTTTCAATGACTGCTGTTTCAAGGAAGGTTTTTGAGTTATCAAACGGCATACACGAAACTCAACACCAAACAAATGACTTGATTGGATTGCATACTGACGTTAAGAGTTACTACTTGGTAAGATGACGGAAGTAATAAGATGACTGAACGTTCATTGTTTTATTCCCTAAACTGTTGGATGTATTCATTATCTTCTTGAGTCCTTTAGTGAATTTTTTTACATCATTTGAGAATTAAGATCAAAAGATCCAGCCAAATCGTATGGTATGATCTCTGCTCATTTATGGTTGGCATTCGTAACCCCCAACATCATGTTTTGTTTTAGATGTCGTGGAATTGAAGCCTGTACCAGTTATTGGGGATCACAATCAGAAATTCATTGTATTACAAAATACGTCTCAAGACCTCAAGAAGTATGGTGCAATTTTCGTCGATACCGGTTCATGGCAACTGGAAATGTTCAATTTATCCGTTTCAATAGCTGCTATGTGTGTTTTGTCATAAGAATTAAACATTTACACTAGTGCAAATTTTAGTCTCAAATCATTTCAAGGAGAAATTACCATAATGCAAGCTATTACTTGGTGTGAATTGCTTATTACTACCTAACTTTCTCCTCCCGCTGATTTGGGTTCAAGTCTGTTGATATTAGAATTCTCAATTCCATGACAGAATCTACTGACTTAATTCAGTGTATCTTCAGCTACTCATTTGTTTTCATTATGGGTTGTCGTTTCATCCTTTGATTATGTTTCACACCTCAATCTAAAGCGCCAATACTGAACCAAATAACTTCAGGCAAGGAGAATTTGGTTGACTTCATCGCAAATACTATGGTAGTTCTGCATGGTCTCCATTTTAGTCGCTTTCAGACCTGGCAGGCCGAGTCAACTTTCCCATTTTGTGAACAAGATACTGCTGCACAGTTCAAGTGGCCAACTATGTGCAATATGTAGCTTATCAATGATGTTCATGCAGCAAGCTGCTCTGTTTGATTGATATTTCGATTTGGTTCAACATCAAACCTTTATTAAGCAGCCCAATGCCTATCCACTATGAAATGCCTACCGGATGGAGCACAAATGCTCTTGCCCAACGATTGCACTATTCATAGATGCAAAAATGATTCCAATGAGTGAGGAGGCCTATATTATTATTACAATCATTATTCTTCTCTAAAGATTCGAATTCAACTTTCTACTGTTACATGGAATACATAAACCCCTATTATACCACATTCTGTCAATACAAAGGTGATGAGACTATACCAATGTTACTTTTCGGGCACCTTGAGTCAATTTGTTATTTCCTCCCTCAAGGACTCTTTGATGAAAAGACAAAATATACTGACTATTATGATCAACACTCTGACAGGTTGGAAGGCAAAACATTCACATCGATTCAAAGGTCTCAAAATGACATAATCTGTACAGCGTATGGTGAATTACAAACTGGCTATGAATTGAGCAACTCACCAACAAAGACAAAAGTCAAAAAATCATACCAATTTGCTGATTCTTTTTTGGGCTTGGTCATTATTCCTTTACTATTCCTAATCTGCTATACATTTGGTTTGATTCATCACTCAAGTGCTTCTGAGTACTCTAGGTTTGCAGCATAGGAGCAGCTTCGCTATGTTGTGTCAATTATCATTGCATCATCCATGAACCTTCTTCTTAGCAAGTATCATTATTTATCACTTACTACCGGTATAGATAGTACACGCGGATCTGTTGGAGCTCCTTGTGCCTTAATGATAATGATTTACCTATGCTATCATCCCCATTGCAAGCTCCTATTTCAAGCTACTAGAACCAGTTTTTTTCTTTAGGGACATCATATTTATGCCTCTTTTTGAATAGAATCTCATCACTCAGCATCGCTATAACTAACCATCAAAATATCTATGTCTATTCCGTGGCTTATGTTTCATATTTCATGAGTCCTCATGTCAGAGATGAATTGAGTAAAGTAATAGTACAGCTGTATACTCAAAATAGGTGTTCTTAGTATCCGCTCTAGGATTCGGAATCACTTGGGTTCCTACACTATTGCGGCTATTAAGAACAGGTTCAACTCTTATTTTTTGATTAAACTCGTGCTAGCGATTTGGTTAATTGTTTCTGTCGTATTCGAAGGGTATTTATATTACCATCATGGAAGAAGTCTTTATTCCTTGAATGAAAGTCCAGCAAATCACTTTACAACAGATGAACTCAACTCTGTATAATTATTAGATTCCCCTTAAATGTTGCAACTGTTACCTCCTATCCCCTTGAACAACTGTTGAAAAAGTTGAAAATCACTGATGTTGATAATTTGACAGTGGTTGTGGAACCCACGGATATAGAACTAGCAGATGGAATAGTTGACGAACCATCAGCTGTTGGTCAAAGAAATGTTATTTATGATGATGATGAACCTCCAAAATATTCTAGTGATCACGATCTGCCTACTGAAATTACAAAAACATAGTTTAATCAATACTTGTTTTGGTTAGGCGCTACTGTTAGAAGCTACACAGCTAGTCTCCTATCTGTGAGATGTTATCACACTGAAACTCTGTGTTCAAAATAGACATTCCTAAAATCGGATTCCTAGCTCTCTCATGGAATGATCTTCGAACCACAGTTTAAAAAGATGTTCAAACTTGTCCTTCATTGATGTTTATTACTTACTAGTTGATACTAGATCAGGAAAGACATTAAAACTTCATAGACTATATTAGCACTCTGCTGGTGGCTTACTGTGAATTAATTATTGTTCAATTCTATATATGGAAGGACAACATGCCGGATCCCCTTGAAAGTGAATCTTAGAGAAATCATTATCTACTAACTCAAAATGGTTTTTGCCAGGCACATTGTATTTCGTTCATTCTCCTCAAGACGTTATTAAAAGCATTTTTTCATCATGTAACTAACGTTGAGAACCAAGTGGATTCCAGTAAAAATCCCAATCCGATGCTACAATCAATCACTAATAAAATAACATGCTTAGTAAAACTGAAGGATGGATTTTTAGCCTTAAGTGCCAATATTTCTAGGTGTTATATTTCAAATTAACCCGAAGGATGCTTACGTTGTGTCATCAAAACTTATTCACCCCTTGTAAGCATCCTTTCTCAGCAAAATGCTGCATCAGTAAACTGCCTATGTTCCGAGAAATTTAGATCTTTATTTGAATTGCGACGATACAGACTTGGTTACAACGCCAATGCTTTAATTCAATCACAGGATCATTCCATCAGCTTTCCAGTAGATCAATCAATTTCTGTTCATTGTTTTGAGAGACAACGGTGTGAAACAACAAGTAACAGGGCTATTATCTTTGAATAATACTTGAATGGCTAGAAAAGGCAAAATGTAATGCACTAAAGGTAACCATTGGCTCTTTTCTGTGTTTTATTAAACTAAAACTCCGTCGAAGCACTGGAAGCCATTTACTTCCTCAAAGCTCTTTGCAATAATACATATTCTGATCTCCGAATTGAGTGCGCATCGGTAAGTTAATTCATTCAAGTTGTGGTCACTATTGAATGAGTTCAGTTAAAAGCAGAGTTACCAAATCTTTGACGTTTGAATATGTAGAGATAGGCAATTTAGTAACCTTTTAATATTTTACTACCATTGAATAGAATTACATACTATTTGTCGCGAAATTTTCCTTTTTGATACAATAGTTAACTAAGACAGTTTTGACGCCAAGTTTGTATGATAAGTTAGTGGATTGACACCGATTAAGTATTAATACTTTTCAATGAATCTAATGATATTAATATTGAACTAAAATTCGTAGATTTATAAAAAATTTGAGTTTTAAAAATGCTGAACTAACTCAATTTAATTTTATTTTAAGATCAAGTGAAAGCTATGTATAAAAATATTTCAAATATTTTTGAAATAAGTTAAACACAGTTTAAAATGATATTAAAAGATAGCCAACAGTTTGATAATTCATGTGAGATAGTTTTCTCCAAAGAAATACCATTAATATCGCTGTTTATCACAATCTTAAGTCCTATCACTATGGGCTAACGTAAAAACACTAATATTGGAGATATTACCTAACAGGGAAATATGTCCGAAAAGTTTATACAGAATTAGTGTCTAAAAAACTAATATGTCTACCAAAAAATGCAAGATATGATGATCTTTTTATTCAACCAATATTTATGCAAACTGTTATATATACATGGAACGAATTCGTCAGTTATACAAGTTGGGAGAGTTTGATGGACGAGGTTTCACGTGCGCTTGGACTCAACCCACCACTCAAGTATTGAAGGAACAGCAGTTTACTCACAATGGGTTGGCTAACTGTACCTAGTTCAAGAAAGTCATTTTTTGATGTATTTTCATAATAGAGCTTCAGTTTACCATCCTCTAGTCTTTCAATATATAGGTTATGGTTTTTTGGCACTGAACCTTTTCTGAGAAATGCATTTCTCAACTGTTGTAAACCTTCTTCAAGTGTTTCATCTTTTACTTTGGCAGCCAAGATAGATTTGATTAAACCATCTTTAAGGTGATTAAAATCTGTATTTCTGACTGGTGTGATTCTAGCCACTAAACGGATATTTGAGTCCAGTAGATTTCCTATCAATATTTTGGACTTTTCCTGATCTTGTAAAGCATCAAGAACGTTTTCTTGATGTGATTTATCCTTAGATGTATCTATGAATGTCTTTGATAAATATTTTGAGTCCAAAACTGTTGGGATTTTTTGCTGGTCATCAGTTGCATAGTAAAGACCTAAAGCATATACTCGCATTCTAAGAAATGTAACTGATCTAGTGCCGTAACCTAAAAGATCATAATTTGTACTCAACGTGAGTTTAAGAGGGAACGGATCAACTGTTTTGTCCACAGCTATTGAGCCTAATTTCTCATTGATATTTGAGTCCAACGAAACGGCTGGTTGTGATAGAAGGTATGTAGTCGAGGCGAGGATTGTAGCTCCAAGGGTTAAATTGCGAGCCTTCACACGAGTGAGTGAAGCCCAAATAGGACTGCCAAAAAGTAGTTTCATGTGATTCTTACTCAACTTTCACGCTAATGTTCTTTGAAAAGGTGGTAGTGTGAGGTGGTACGATATTGAAAAATTACAATTAAAGTAAAATGGGCGCGACACTAATTTGTGCTTTAAGGGAAGACAAGAAAAAATATATAGTTCTTAAAAGAGTGAGTGTGACTAGTGTGACCAGTGCACTAGACTAGAGGGCGAAAATGAAGTGACTAAACCCCTGCAATTGACATCCCTGAACGTTTTCTGGTGATAGTAGATGTTATTCACTGTTCAGAAAAGGTACGATTGGAGGAGCTCGAGGCGATGTTAGAAGAAGCATTGAGACTCTACCAAAAATTAAAGACACAGAGAGAAGATTACAAGAAAGATCTGAAAAATTTATGTTGGGATTTACGTGGAAGCTCACTACTCAAATCAGAGAATGTTGAGCTTTTTTGCAAAAGCATACACTAAAAAGATGGATGCTGTACTTGTCGAGGATGAAGTTTTGATGGTCTTTTTGAGGTGAAGAAATCCCAAGTTTCTTCACGAAAATTTCCATAAACAAAATCATTGTACAATGTGTATATACAGAACATATATGTACACAAAACACAAACACAACTTTCACAACAATTTTCAGTGATAATTTGAGACTTGATGAAATGGAGGTTTAATCTAAGCTTGGAAAGGACTTCAGTGTCCTGAACACTGGTACCTAAAATGAGTTTTTCAGTCGCAACTCCTATCCAAGATAATAATCAGTATGTACTTTGTGAATGTGTCAATTAACAAAGTCCTACTAACTCGCCAAAAGGCCAGGAATACAGAAGAACATCGTGTTGGGCCATGGGCAAACACTTATACCACCATCTGGAAGCTCCACCATACTCAGCGTTCCTTTAACAAAATCACATTTCCTTGATGCTTATAGTAAAGGCAAATGGAACCTATCAAATGTTTCCTGCCCTACATGTTTTCAAGGTGTTGATTTCATAAGTCCACCAGACCACTACAACGAAATTACACGATTGAAAGTGGTAAAAAAGTTCCTGAACAATGAACAGTGGAACAATAAGGCAGTTTTCAACAAATTAATTGCCAAAGCTTTGAAAATTTTCAATGTGAACGGTGCGTCTATTTCGTTAGTTGATGCCAAGAGACAACTTGTTAAGTATCAATCTGCATTCAATATTAGCGAGTGCCCCAAACATGTGTCAATCGATGCGCATACCATTCTATCAAAAGACCATTTTGTTTTATTGGATGCCTCTAAGGATTGGAGAACAGCTAAGAATCCGTTTGTGACAGGCCATCCACATATCAGGTTCTACTGTGGGGTACCTTTGATAACAAAATTTGGTGCTACGATTGGGGTAATGGCAGTTTTCGGAGCTTTCCCACGGACTGAGATTGAAGTGAAACAACTTGACTATTTGAAAGAGCTTGCTCTTGAAGTTGTCACAATTTTGACGGCTCCCTCAAAGAAAAATAAGTCCAACACAGAAGATGAGTCTAGCTTAATCAGAATGGTTGGTCGTCCTACAAGTCAAGGTAATCAGTTTCTACCAGTTGCTGTTTATGAAAAGGACGGATCTGGAAGCCAGTACTCCCAAAACTTTAACTTTAGGTATGGTAAACAAGGATCAAGCGATTCACAAGACTTTTTTTTAAGTTATGAGACCATGAAGGAGATCTCTCAGGGAAGAGATATAAGAAAAGCATCCCAAATACTTTCTAGAATTATAGCTGAAAAGTGCAACTTTGACATAGTGTGTGTTGTTGAACTCAAAGTTTCTCAAAAGTTTCAGATCTCTTCTGAATATTTCCCTTCTGAAAATTCAATAGAGGCTGAGACATTTCAATATACTAACAAGTTAGTGAGAGCTGAAAATGAGCAAGTAATGAGCAGAATATTGGGAATTTATGGCTCAAAAGAGGGAGATTTAAGCTTGGGCTCACCCTTTTTCTATTCTTCTTTAAGCTCCGAGTTTGGAATCTACTACGAGTCAACTGCAAGCTCAAACATTAAATTGCGATCAGGTATAGTTATGCCATTCTATCGAATTAACTCTAAATTGGTTAGAAGAAGACGAATTGTCAGGAGTGATATGATGGTAAATATGCACAAACCGATAGAGGTTTTTTTAAGGTCAGGTGGTTATTTGATAGCAGGGTTTTCACAAGAAGAGCGTTTGATTGATGGGAAGACCATAAACTTTGTCTATGGATCGTCATGTTGCTTACGCCGTCTTTATATATCCAATTGAGATTTTATAGTACATTTTTCTTTTGTATTTGGTAAATTGTTGTAAATTTTGGCGTGGTTAAGGAAAGGAAAAAAAAAAACAAAAAACAAAAAAACAAAACAAACGAAATATATAGACATATATACTGAGAATACAGAAATACTGCTATTAAACTAATGAATA
The DNA here is from genome assembly GCA_030571115.1 of Wickerhamomyces sp. yHMH617. Classification (NCBI taxonomy): domain Eukaryota; kingdom Fungi; phylum Ascomycota; class Saccharomycetes; order Phaffomycetales; family Wickerhamomycetaceae; genus Wickerhamomyces; species Wickerhamomyces sp. yHMH617. The sequence continues at coordinate 205,984 of JAJLXD010000012.1, read as the reverse complement.
ATGTCCTTCACCGCGCTTAATTCGAGCATTGAAGGCATTGAGATTGATGCTGAAGAGCATACGCGAGAGTTGCAAGTAAGTATAGTGATTTTTATTCCCTTTCATTGAGTTGAAATTAACGCTATGAACAGGTTGAAGAAGCATTCAAACTATTTCAGAAGGCACTCAAACTACAAAAAGATAATAACTTTGACAAAGCAAACGAAGAGTACACGAGTTTATTTCAGATAAACGTTATAACGGATGATTTAAATGTGATTTCGCCTGTGGTGCGAACATTGAGATATCTCTCTTATAGGAATAGAGGATTACTACACATCGAAGAAATTAAGGCAAAGCTACCATTCACCGATAGTAAGGTACCTCTATTTGACTTACTTCTATATGCCATTGAAGATCTTGTTACTTGCTTGCACTACAGTGATGGCGACTCGTCAGTAGTTAGTTTATTACTTTCAATTTTCAAATTATTCCAAAATGATCGCCTTTCAAGGTTTTTAATCGAATATGAGCTTACAAAAGACGATGACGAAATAATCAACGAGAGAAACCGAGAAACTTCTCGTGAATTTTTAATGTTTTTAAATGAAGAAAATAAACTATTAAAAAAATTTGGTCTTGAAGAAGAACAGTCTGGCCTACCTGAGTTACCTGAAAATGATCTATCCTTCTTGAAGCCAATTGTCGAACATATATCTGTCAGGGCAGAGATGTTTACGAGTGTGGAGAAAAAAATTATAAAACCCAGCTCTTCCTCTTTTGAGGCACTGATTGCTCCAATTCTCGATTTAATCAAAGCCAAAAGTAAGCTTCCTAAGAATAGAGACAGTTACTCATTGCTAGAGGAGCCAGTAACATGCTTGAGGATATCGATTCCTGAGAAGCAGTTGGCAAGAGTGGAAGAACCCGAATATGAGCAAAATGTGGTACAAAATGATGACTCTGTAAAGCGACCAGCAGCAGATGATGCTCCTCAAAGATCCAGTAAAAGAGTAAGGCACCAATCAGATGGTGATATTTCAACTAAGGAACCTGATACAAGGAATCAATTATTCTTAGAAAAAATTCATAATCAGTTCAGCGAACTTAATATACCTGAATACGCTGATCAGTGTTTTAACGATTTTAATGATATGCTATCAAATTGGTGCTACAGATATTCTGAAGTTTTGATCCGTGCAGCTTCTGATTCCAATACCGAAATTGCACAGCTTTTTAGACCCAGTATCCTAGATGATCAACATGCCAATGTCTTACCAGCATATGACGCTACATTTTTGATTAAAGAGATCAATGAACAGACGCTACATTTGGTTAGTGCACGGAAGAAGATCATCAAAGCACTTATAACGGGAAAAGAGGACGACAGGTTCATAATACTCGACTTCCAGCTCGGAGCTCAGCTCTATAAATATTTAGAAACTATTGTCTTATCTACTGAGGACATTATTTTCAATGAAGCCAAACTGATTGAGGGTGTGCTCGATGACTATCTATATGTTGGCGTTTTCGAAATTTTGGTCAACAACTACTTAATGCTGAAGGAAAAGCAAAAAAAATCCCCTTCAAATAAAAGCACTTCAGATGGAATAAGTTCGATATATCCGATTATTCTAAGATGGTACAAGCTGATTGGCCAACTGAAGATCGAGGACTCTAGCTTGAAAGTCAGATTCAGCTGGGCTAGTTTATTTATGCTCAATAGTACTGATAAAACTGATGACTTAGAAGAGAGATTTGTTCATTTCTTACATTACGTTGAAGCGGAGAATGATGGAATAGATATTGGATTCTGTAATTATGATTGTCTTCCAACCTTGAACATTGAAACTATCAAGTCCCAAAATGATAGAATCCGCATTATCTCAAGTTTAGAGAAGACTCTTGATATGACAAATGGAGACTCCGACACGACTGCCGTCTTGTTAGAAAAGTTGTTGCTCAAGAATAAGAAGGAGACTCCCAATGCTCAGGAAGAATTGATGATCACTTTCATTGACCAAAACTCTTCATCTTTACTTTACAAGTTGTGGAAATTATTATTGAGCAATTACACAAGAAAGTTAGATGACAGGTCTTATTCCAATGCTTTAAAAGATGCCTTACCCCTACTCTTGGAAGAACTAAGGGATTTGAAAGATAAACCAGATTTTGATAGAGAACAGATCCTTTTAACGTTTTTGGGAAATTATGGAAATTTTATTGGGGGTTACGTTAGTATTCTACAAGCCAAAAATTGGGAGCTATCAGTGTATTATCCAGAGATTTTAAATTATGTCCTCAAAATCTTCTATTCCTTATATGCATTATTATCGTTTGACTTTTCTAAGTTTGGCAAAAACTCCAACGATAAATTTATAAAACGAACCATTATTGATACTGTTTGTGTTATCTGTCTTTTGGCAAAGAAAAGTTCTAAAGATCCAAATGATGTTTTGGAACTTTATTTGTTATTCCATGATGAGATTGGTGCTTCGAAGTTCTGTAACTTTGATTCTGGAAAGTTCTTGAATATTTCTCAGAAGCTATTAGAAGGGGTTGAAGCTAGTGTTGTGTCGGAGGCTATTGTCTTTCAGCATTTGAGCTGCAAGTTCCATGTATCTTTATCCTCTCCAACTTATATCCCAATACCTCATGACACTGAACAAGTTAATTTCGAAAGATCAACTGCTATTGAATACGCTGATTATATTTTATCGAGCATTCTTTCAAAAGGCGGAAATACCCAGGTATTATCAAAACCTGAAATTAAGAACTCACTAGATACACTTTATGAGGCAATAGGAGCACCTGACCCTAACAACCACATTATTCAGGCTAACTCGTTACAATTAGAACAGTTTTTGAATGGTTCAGTTAAATTACAGTCATTTCATCAGGCTTCCTCTGGTGACTTTGGGATCACGTTCAGAAAGGCTAGGTCACCCGAACTTCAAGCGATAGAGCACGGCCTTTACTTTTTAAATGGATTGATAAACCTGAACATTTTCAAGATCAGAAAAAAAATTGCTCAATCAAAGGTGTTGGATCTTGAACTTATTATCAGGTTATTCAAATATGATATTGTTTATGGAACCAACAGACCCGAGTCTTGGATTTATCTTGCCCAAGCATTCTCATATCAAGTTGAGGATGACCTAACTTGGACTTCTGACAAAATCAACTCTCCTGAGAAGAAAGCAATAACGTCTGACCTGCAGAAGAAGTCTATATTATGCTACTTGGTAGCTTTGAGCGCGATAATAAATGACTCCAACTGCACAGACTCAAGAAACAAGTCTCAACTTTTAGAGAAGTTAGCTTTGGAGCTGTATCGGGGGTTGGCAAAGCCCATGAATGGTTCATTCCTTTCCAGCATATCTGATGCTGTATTACTGTTGGATAAGGGCATTGTTCAGTCAGACTTCAGATTGACGGCTGAAAAGAGAAAGTTTCTCTATAAATTCACACTGCAAGTATTGAACTGGGGAATTTCACTGAACAAAGACAATTGGTTACTTTACTTTTACAAAGCGAAAGTGCTAAGAAAGCTGGCTTCGAAACCCTCCATTGTGATCAAGCATGTTGTAAGGTGCTGTGAACTTAACCAAGGTGCGGTCGAACCCAATTACTTGCTTTGCACACTACTTTATAAGTACCTCAAAGAAGAGTCATTACAAGAAGGAATCATTATAGAGACCCTTCAAAAATCTCCCTTATTTGCGGATTTGGACCTAACAGAAAAGGCACAGAATCTATCTATCTCTTGGATATTGAGCGCTCTACGAAAATTAGTGGTGATTGATAAGAAAAAATGGCATCATAAACCTAAAGCTAAAATAGCAATGATATATTATGACTTGAATGAGTTCCATAAGGCAATTGAGGAGTTCGATAGCTTGGTAATTTTGAAATCAACTAACAAGAATCTAATTCATATCTGGAAGCCAGAAAACGAATTAGCTGGCAGACATTTCGTTTATGTGTACCAATACGTTGGATTTTACATCAAGCTGTTGAATAAGGTTGCCAATTTGCACGATTTGATGTTATTTACAAAAAAGCTTCGTCGTGTTGGTACCAGTCTGATAAATTTGCAGAGAGTATGGGATATCAGTTGTACAAATGTTTGTATCTTGATAAAGGAATATGTCAATGCAGATCCAGGATTTACTGATATTGAAGTACCGAAATTGATTTATAGTGAGTTTTTGAAAAGCTCTGAAAAATTGAACCAACACTTTTCCAATTTGAAGGATATTGATGAATCCGAAGTGAAAATATTATTGCTATTGCTCGAAATTTTCGATATTAGGAAGATGAACAATGGGTTCGGAGCAACTTCTTTGATTGATGATACCTTCAATACATTGTACTTAAAACTATATCTGAAAAAGGTCGAACAGAAGGTAATTGACAGTGCTGGTGGTCCAGAACCTATTAAAGAGTCAGGTCAGGCTACACCGCCTTCTCCAGTTAAATCAAAAGTTGCTAGAAGAGATATTTTGAGTGCTGCTGCGTCATTAGCTAAGATTATGGAGCCAAAATTAAAGGATCAAAGAATCTCAGATGAAACCACATTACAAATGCCTCAAAACATCATTGAGAAACATCTACTGTCCTCGGTTGGCGTGCCTCCAATAGAAACGCAAGACATGAATGACCGAAGTGACGATGAATTTCACACCCCAAAACAAGCTACAGTAGATCCAGAATAAAACGCTGATTATCAGAGACAGACATGTATTTTTACTAATGTGTATGTGGTCGTGTCACATGTTTATTTTCACATCATTTGGCAAAATGTAGATTGATGTTCAATAGTTGTCTTGCTTTTATTTGATCAACGTTCAAACTAACATCACCATAGGTGATAGGGGCGTAAAAGATAAAAGTTGCAATCAAAAGAGCACTTAGGATAGCCACAAGAATGTTTAGTTGTTTACCTCTACCAACGAAAAACTCGATGATAGATGAAGTCAACAAAGCGGCAATTAAATGTGCTGGTAAGTAGTGATGCAAAAACTTTTGTCTCGTCATCAAAAAGAAGAACACATAATGAGATAGGTAGCCTATAAATAAGAAACCAATATTGAACAGTTGTTTCTTTTGTCTCTGAGAAAGCAAGTAGATTTCTCTCTGCTCAACAATCTTGACGGCAGCGAAAAACCCTGCAAATAGAGCCAATGTTAAGACTTCTAACCACCATCCAAACAAATTACCAATGAAATAAATTTGTTGTCTTTTATCACCTTGTGTCCAGAAACTAACACCAGACAATGAACCAGGCCATGTTAATGGATCAGAAGCAAATGGATGCTCACTACTTAGTTTGTTATTTTGTTCAAACATGGTGAATTGTAATTCCCACCATTTTTTCAAGAATGGGATAGGTTTCACATGCTTTGGGGCATAAAACTGACGTGAATCAGTCAAGTTATGAATTTCATCAAAAAACCAGTTATTACTAGGATCTTGAGTTTTTTTATTTCCGTTCACTTCGAGTTGATTAAATCCCCATTCTGGAAGAGTGACATCGTCATGAGTCCACAGAGCAACTGTAGTATCGGTATGCAAGACACGAACCAAAGAGGCTTTCGTTTTAATGATAGAACCAGGGCCAGCCTTATCAGCAGGTGAGAGCTTGAATAGTGTCTCATTGAATCTTGTTTCAGCAACATCTGGCTTGACAGTTGTGAATTCTTCGTTAGTTGGGAACAGTGGGGATGCAACATCATGGGCTAACAAAAAACTATCGGTATTAACATGATAGAATCTAACAATGTCATTGACATGGACAGCCTTACCCAATTTCTGACCTTCAGGGAAATCATGAACTGGCTGAACTTGCCAATAATTGTTGATATCTTCACCAATGAAACCAGTGACTTGTTGACCGTGGGAAGAAACACGGCCGTCTTCATAGCGAATTGGATAAAGATATGGATGAGAATGTAGTAGAGCATTGGTGTCTTTATTTTTCAAAGTGATGACATCGTAATAGTTTAGAAGCTTGGACTCTTTGGCTAATGGGGAGTCACCTAAAGTTTCTTGGAATTCAGCACTCATGAAGTTATCCCCTGGTCCAGATTTATTCAAAATCTCAAAATGAACATAGAACCAGAATAAATAAATAATGAAGGGCAAAACTATTAAACCATAAAATCTAGCGACAAAATGTCTAGTAAATTGTCTAATGGTTAGACCTGCTCTAACATCCAGTAAGTTCCACAAGTCGATTGCAACGGCAAAACCAATTGTGATGAAAGTGAACACACCCACATATTTGGTAGAGATGACACACGACAAAGAAACACCAGTTAAACCCAACCATAACCACCATGATAGTGTAAATGATTTCTTCTTTTCTTCTTTGAAGAATCTAACGTATGAGTAGATTGATGCTGCAACGGAAATGATCAGGGTGGCATCCAATAAGATTAGTCTTGTTTCAGCAACATGAGCATTGTCAAATAAAACGAGAAAAGCACCTAAAACAGCAGTTGGAATTGAGTAGTTCAACTCTCTCAAAGTTAAGTATAAGATTGGGACGGTCAAAGAGCCCAGAATGGCAGAGAGCGAACGGTAGGCAACATAAGGAGCCTTGTTAGTGATGTAGGAGTCCCCTATGTTGTCGAACTTGAAAGAGCCATCGTAACCCACCAAATAGCCAACGAAAGCAATTAGCAGTTTGGCGAATGGTGGATGAAGATCGAAGAAATAGCTTCTTTGCAAATAATACGAAGCGAATTTCCCGAAATGGACTTCATCAAAGACAACTTCATTTGGGTAATCGATCTTGTAGAAACGTGTCGCGACTGCGAGAGCAGTTATTGCTAGCAGAGTGATCTTGTCGTAGGAAGTGTTGATAGAAGCATTTTCCACGGTGAACCCACCTTCTTTCTGCACATATTCCAGAGTATCCACAGCTTCTGCTGCGTCTTTCTTTGCAGCAGATTTCGTGTTTCTCTTACGCAGCGTCGAGGACATTTGTGCCAGTGCTGAAATTGACGAGTCTGAAGAGTTTGAATAGTCTTTTTTTTTTTCAATAATAATTAAAACTACAAAACACTGTGTAATTAATACCTACGTGTCAAAACTATCAACAAAAAAAAAAGCTGACATAATGCTGATATAATCATAATAAACAATATGTACCTATTATTACCATTGAACAAGTACAATAAACTTGTACTAGTTCGATTGGATAGTTAATCTTATGTAATTGGGTTATGTAGAATTCGGGCCCCATTTCATGGATCACGGGTTGGGAAAGGTAGCTTTCTATGGAGTCTCTGCACCAGTTCACTGAAATCAGGTTCGTTTGCAGCAGTGGTATACCCATGTCTTATGAGAAAGTCGATGATAACAGCTGCACAGTTTGGCTTGAACAGCCCCTGACTGATTCTATGCTGCACTTGTTCTAAGGATAGCAGTTCAAAATTTTCTACTTCGTCGTCGACAGGAGTTGGAATCGTGTTCTGGTCGAACACTAAATCAAAGACATATTGAACTTCAGGCTGGATCAACGAACTCTCACTCTCATAATTGGTTGACTTTTGATACATATATGAAATAGTTGCAGCAGCAGGCTTGACATTTGCCTTAACATAGTCCTCACTGAGACCTGCTTCCTCTTGACTCTCTTTAAGCACCGTCTCAAAGACTCCATGAGGATATCCCAGTCCACCAGCAATAGTGTTGTCCAGATAACCTGGCCATGTTTGCTTGGTGAGCGACCTTTTGGCTATCCAGAATTCAATCTCTTTACTTTTGGACAGATTTGGAGGAATGTATCCAATGATATGGATACCATACATCACGACACCTAACAATGGGCAAAATGCTCGTTCTATGTGCATATAAGGAACATGTGCAGAGTAATATATCGTATATAACTCGTCTCTCCAGCCATTTAAAGTATCAAGTTTTTGCAAATTACGCAACGAGACTCCGAGAATTCCAAATGCACTGGTTCTCTTATGCAGTGTGTCGAGTTCAGGGCTTATCGTTACTGTTTTGTTTTCCCTATTCACATTCAAATAGTTGTAATGCTCATCAACTTTCACCAAATAGTCAACAACCAACGGAATAATATATCCCAATTTTACGCTCTTGTCATGGGAAAAAAGTGTATAAAATCCTTGATTATCATAATCACCATAAGTAAATCCATCAACGAGATTAATAGCTTCAACGTGTGCCATCACAATAATTTTCTTTTTTTTTTCTTTCTTTTACTCGTTAATACTTCTCATATTTTGAAACAAATCGCTAAAAAAAAACACATTGAATTAAATAAATCTTCTCAAATACTTTACAGAAAATTCAATTAATTAAAGATTTTGTGAAGAAATTGAGAGAGAAAAATGCTGCAGAAACGCTCACTTCACATATTAACGCGTGGTTATGTCACTGTCGTTAAGAGGCCGGTTTCCACGTACAAAAAACCGACAACAACTGCTTCGTCCACTCCAAAAGAGCCTGAAACATCCATCGAGGACACATTCTTTGACGTGACAGAACTAGGACTACAAAGTGGTCAATCAATAAAGGCTAAATCAGCTGAATCCAATGGTTTGAAAGGCCAGACATTGAGTGAGAAGTTTCCTAAGACGTTCAATGATTCTCCAACTGTTATCTCTTCTCCTTCTCAATTGAACGAGATTCACTGGCCCACTTCTTACTACGGTTTAGGTGCTGAACCTTTTCCAGATACTGCACAAAAAGTGCTTGCTGAGCCAATCGATGTCAAGGATATAGAGATTAAACCCGATGGGTTAATTTACCTGCCAGAGATCAAATATCGTCGAATTCTAAACAAAGCATTCGGAGCTGGTGGCTGGGGATTGATTCCAAGATCAGAAACAATCATCACCGATAAACTACTGACTAGAGAGTACTCGCTGATCTGCCTCGGAAGATTGGTGAGCATTGCTAGAGGTGAGCAGGATTATTTCAGCCCTGACGGAATTCCTACAGCAACTGAAGGATGCAGAAGTAATGCCTTGATGAGATGCTGTAAAGATTTGGGTATAGCATCTGAGCTATGGGATCCTGGTTTCATCAGAAATTTCAAAGCTGAGAATTGTGACGAGAAGTTTGTGGAGCATGTGACGACAAAGAGAAAAAGAAAACTTTGGAAGAGGAAAGATAGAACGTTTGAATATCCATATAAAGTTGTTTAAATTGTGGCTTTTGTATATAAAATACACGAATGAATAGGTATCAATTTTTGATCAATATATGTAGGTAAAGACAAGAAATTCCAATAGCCAAGAACAAAATGCCTGAACCGTTTCTAGGACTGCTCCAAGTGGACACTTCTTTTCACAGACCAATTGGTGATGTTGGTAATCTCGAGACATGGAATATTCCAATTAAGATCAGAGTCGTCACAGAGACAAAGAACCAAGATGTTGTGAAAAACTCCAAAAACTACCAGCAGGATTTCATCGATGCGTGGGTCAAAGCTGCCCTTGAATTAGTTGACGAAGGTGCGGTTGCTATCATCACTTCTTGCGGATTCTTAGCTACGTTACACCCAATTCTTCAAGAGAAGATCCCTGTGCCAGTTGGTACCTCATCATTATTGCAAATCCCATTGGCTCAGTCTCTCATTGGCAAGAGCAAGCAATTGGGAATCGTTACTTTTGATGCTGCTAACCTTGGAAAGGAGCATCTCAAAGCTGTAGGTGTCGATTACGAAGTACCAATTGTTGGTGTAAAACCAAACGGTCGATTCCAAAAGATCTTGCGTGAAGGTGAGCCTTACGATTACAAAGCCATTGAAAGTGAAGTGTTAGAAGCTACTGAAAGACTGATCAAGGAAAATGATAATATTGGAGGAATAATCTTGGAATGTACTAACATTCCTCCTTTTAAACACGCAATTCATTCACAGACTAAATTGCCAATATGGGATATTATAACTTTGGGTAACTATCTATATGAAGTTGCTTTACCTTCAAAGTTTGATTAAACATCAATTTCCTTAGATAGATCTTGCTCAGAGAATTTCAAATCTTCAAGAGAAGCTAGTTTTTGGTCGTATAACGAATTCGAACCCAGTTTAACTAATCCAATCTTGTTGACGTCAGTGTAGTCTTTAGGATCTCTCCATTTGAAGTGATTCAAGTATTCTTCATTGTATTTTGTAACTCTACCTTCAATCTTATCAACTGCAAATTTACCAAGAACAGGCAAGAATTTAAAACCATGTCCCGAACCACCAGTGACTATTAACAAGTTTTGTTTAGTTGGAAGGAAATCAATGATGAATTCATTGTTAATGGTATCAGTATACCACAATACTTGGGTCTTGGTGATACCAAACTCAACAAGGTCAGGCAAAAATACTCTGATAAAATCCTTAGTTAAATCAATCAACTGTTTAGCAAGTCTAGATTCTGGAGGTGAGGATCTTGAGGTTGAAGGAACTGAAACGATTGAACCATTTGCTAACTTCACTGGATTATCGTATTTTCTTTGTCTGGTGATAATCTTGACGTAGCCATTAGTTAATGGAAAGACACCGAATCCACTAAACTTTTCCTGTTCTCTTTTCTCACCAACCCTCCAGTTAAGCATTGGGATCTTTGAGTACTTTGAAATCAGGTCTTTTCTATCATCTGGGATTTTTATCAAAATCACATTACCTGTATGTGCTTCACTCAAGCCTGCTAATTCAGGTACAATTGAAGCTGTCCATGGACCAGTTGCCAAAATGGTGACGTCGGCGAAGTGCTTAAGACCATCCTCAGTAACGATACCTTTGACATTATGCGATTGATCCTCGATAAGCGATTTGAGAGTACCTTTAGAGCCACCTGTTATAAATTTGACTCCCTTTTGGATCAACAGATGATAGACATATAAAAGTGCGTTATTAGCATATATCAGACCAGAAGTGGTATCAAATATACCAGAAAGCTGCTTAATAAAAGGACTGGAGCCCAAACCAAACGCATCAAACTTGTCAAACCACCCATCTTCAACAGCTCTTTTTCTATCTTGAGGATCATTTATATCATATTGTGTATGTCTCAGTCCAGACTTTTCAAAAGTCAGCAGGTTGTGCCTCTCATCAGCGGAGAGTTCTGCTGTGTTATCAAGCTTAATCATACCGGTGTCATTGATGATTTGCAACGGAGGATCGATGTTGAATTTTGTCTTTGCATCTTCAATAGACGAGTTTCTCAGTTCAGCATCCCATTTTTTGAAGTACTCCTTTGCCTCTAATGCCAGTCTGTGGTAGTGATCCTTCCCATCGTAGTGTGCTCTGAACACCTTGTTGATATCGGCAGAGGCAGTATCAGCACCATTTTCAAAAGAGAACTGCAGCTGGAACAGATCCAGACGATCAAATATTGTGATGTCAGTGTACCCATTCTGTGCAAGGTGAAGAGCTGAAGAAAGTCCAAAGACCCCTGAACCAACGACGATGACCTTCTTTTGTGACATTGGCTATCACTGTTTATGGCTCTGAACTGCTGAACTTCTGACTCAACATCTTCTTTCACAAAGAATTTCATTATCAAAAAGTGGTGGGCCACAATTCACACACAACTCACAGTTCGCAATTCACAATTCACACATTGATTACATTAACTAATTTAAGCAATATAATCGGAGACCACAAAGTGATCATAAATTGATGCTTCATTTGAACGGAGAGCCAAGCAGAAATTGGCAAACTAAGCTTTTATCAAATTAAAAGCCATTGTTTTGAAGCATTTTTTTTGAACAATTCCGCTACAAATAAATGTGATACCGATAAGTTTTCCTCTCTCATCAACTAAATAATTGAAGCCACTAATTAAATTTTGCCTTATAAAAAAGAACGCCGATCCACATCACACTTTGAAGATGTCTTTGACTATCAAGTATCAAATATTAACAGGATGTCCACCGAACCTGAGAAGACAGTTGGCAAAGTTGAGGTTTCTTCTGACGTTGATCTAAATTCTGATGCCTCACATACTAATGGTGATGAGAAAGTGGTGGAGAACAGAAAAGCCGATGTCACTTTAGATATTGTACAAATATATGGTGCTGAGGCTGGTCCGTTAACGCCTGAACTCGAAAAGAAGCTAGTTCTCAAATTATGGTTGAAGATCGTTCCAGTGCTTTTCGCTGTTAACTTCATGTTGTTCATGGATAAAAATGCGATGGGTTACGCTTCATTGTTAGGGATGTTCCCGGATCTGGGTTTGGATCAACAGAAATATAACAATCTGCAAACCATTCTTTACGTTGGTTATCTGGCTGGGCAGGTCCCAAGTCATTTAATCTTTCAAAGAATCCCTTTGAGATACTACATTTCAGGTACAATCATGGTCTGGTCTTTTGTCACTTTGATTCAGTTGGCTTGTCACAATTTCAGCCAACTGGCTGCTACTAGATTCTTCTTGGGTTTCTTTGAAAGTGGTGTTACTCCATGTATCGTTCAAACCATTGCCATGTGGTTCACACCGGCTGAACAAGCTGTTGTGAACCCTATCTTCTGGGTTAGTTGCTTGTTTCAAGGTATTCCAGGTGGTTTAATATCTTATGGTATTGAACATATCACCACCATCAGTCCTTGGAAAGTGTACTGGTCCATAATTGGTGGTGTTACCTTCCTTTTATCGATCACAACTTTCTTTTTATACCCTGATAACCCTGCAACTTATAAATATTTCACAATAACTGAGAGAGTTCATATCATTCAGAGAATTAAAGCATCTACAAATTCTTCTATCGAACAAAAAGTGGTCAAAAAAGAACAAATTGTTGAAGCTCTAAGAGACCCTATCACCTGGTTATTTGGATTATTTGTCTTCTGTCAAATGTTCTGTAACAATGTCAGTTTCCAATCTGCTATCATTTATAAAAATCTGGGTCTATCAAATTTCGATGCAACTCTAGTTTCTGTTGCTTCTTCTGGATGGAGTACTTTTGTTTCAGTTGTTGGTGCTTTTATCTTACACCGTTACAAATCACAGACTGCAAATCTTGGACTGGCCTTTAGTGCTGTCGCTCTTTTTGGTAGTATATTAGTGGTATCTTTACCATTGCACTTGAGTAAAGGTATTTTGGCTGGTATTTTTTTAACTAACACTACTGGTGTGGTATTCATCGGGGCATTTTCATGGTCACAATCATCTGCTGCTGGTTATACTAAGAGATTAGTGAGAACTGTTGTTTGGTCTATCGCATATGCCATTGTCAACTTATTTGCTCCTCAGTTTTGGAGAGCAAAAGATAAACCTCGTTACTATAGAGCTTGGATTCTTATCCTTATTTTCTCATATGTGATTGCTCCTGCCATATTGCAATTGATTAGATTCATTTTGAATAGAAGAAATAAAGAAAGAAGACAATTGTTGCAAGATATTGCTGATGGTAAACTTGAAGATGAACACGGGTTTGTCACATACACTGATGATGAAGGTAATTCAGCAAAGAAAGAAGTTGATGTTTCTATGCTGGATCTCACTGATTTACAAAACAAGAAGTTTATCTATCCTTTATAAGAAGTTTCCACCGGAGATCTCTCTATCTTATAACTCTTGGTACTGTTTATTGTATACCCTTTAAATGCTTCATTTATAATCTATAGATATTGAGGTCGTATTCTTTGCATCCTTACAGTCTGGTTTGATATGTTAGGCAATCTAATTTCTTTGCTTAGAGATGGTTGCGGTTCTTGATGTTCAACAATATTCTGCAAGTAATGCGACATATCCAATACTTTGGAGAAACTGTATCCCCCATCGAAACAAACTTGTTGCAAGATATCATTAAAAATTCGGTCAACTTCTTTTTCCGTTTTCTTCGTATGGTTCAATTTGAAGATAATCGAACAAGTTATAGAAAGAACATATGTCTGATAGACAGTTTTCAAATACTCATGTGTGAGATGGTTCCAATTGATGTAGAATAAGGCAAATACTGTCCTTACATGTGGGTTCAATCCTATGAACTCCATAATGAACAACACGAACCAATATATCATCCAAAACGTCAGTACTACCATATGCGTTCGTAGCATCGGCTCAGAGGCTGAGTTAATGTTGTGTAATGTCTTAAGCGTGAGGACTGCGGGTATCACAATGACTGCTAATATCTCAAGTATACTTAAAACAAGAGAGGTCTCGAATGGGAACATGCTGCTTTACTCTTAAGTGTGACCGTAAGGTTAAATCAGACTCAATTGCAAAACTCGACACTCATCGTCTTATTTATAATATGCTTGCTGACTAGGCAGTAGGTACTAGGCAGTAGGCAGTGAGTGCTCATGAGGCACCAGTGCAGTACCCATATTTTTACTGTAAGTATATACACGCCAGACCGCAATGCTGTAGATAGTTAGGGCCGTCTTACTGCTTTGCAGTTCTCTGTAGTTTGCAATTTGCAGTGAAACTGAGCAACGGTATCAGCGGAGAACGGCATCTCCAAATCATACTAATAAGGCTGAAGAGTGACGATCGAGGAGTAACCTACGTAAGTTCTCCATTGAATATAACTAGACACGGTAATACCGAAAGAGAACCTCCATCAGTTTGTTCTAAATAATGTACCACAAATCGAAATTTGAGTGTTTTATGTCATCTAGAACAATTTTTCTTTTTTTTTTGTTGCGGCTTGCGCCTTTATTAAAATGCGCAATGACATAAATGAAACGTCTTAAACGGTTGGGTTATGGGAGATCTAGATTGTTTTTGAGAAGTCTAAAGTTATCTCTGAAACAATAATACAGCTTAGTTCATTGTGCTGCATGGAGCGATGCACTACCACATCCCACATCCCACATCCTTCGTTACTATAAGTACAGAGTCCAGGACTGTCGAGCTCACGCTACAGAATGTGAAGTAATTGTATACTAACTGCGTAACATATCGTCCTCTAGCTTCATGTTGGAAACTAGATGATTACTTAACACCAAATGCCCCCTTTTCGAAATCCCAATTGTTTTTGTTTCAAGTAGTTTGGAGTTCAAATTGCTTTTGGAGATATAAATGGTTGAATTAACACCTACCGGTGTTCCATTAATATTGCGAACTCTTAGAACGCTCTGAATATCATCATATATGCCACAAGTTGTTTTACTCTCTTTTTCTATAGAGTCGCCTTTGAATCTTGATAAGAACTCTCTATCGATCAACATGTTAGAAAAATCAACTTTGTTCAGTTCCAAAACTTCAAGCTTTAGTCGAATCCCATCTATTGTATCAATCAAAAAATCATTGGATGCTAATGTCTCAATTAGCACGCTCCCATTTGATGCACTCGGTCCAACAGTAAAATCCCAAATACCAACGGATGGTTCTCTTGCTGAGACTGCTTTTGGATCTCCATGAATTGTGTAAAAACTCTCTTCGAGTTCGATAGTAGTCGAGTGAATAATATCTTTCCATTGTCCATGGAACTTGGAGTCTAAAATAAAGATATTAGGGTCAGCAAGAAGTGGTGAGTAGAAGCTATCCAGACGACGCTCATATACACGACATATCTCATTTTCCTCTTTGTCTCTTCTAAATAGCTTTATTTGATCATCAAGATCTTCCATGAAGTTCGGTAATGGTTCTGATTCATTTGAAGTGAATAAACCATTGATATAGTCAAGCGCTAGCTTGAGTTCATCTTTGGGCCATGTTCGAATTTTGTTAATAAGGAAGGAAATTGAGCTTTCATCTGAGACCAGCTCAGTGACATTAGTCAACTCAAGTACAGAAAGTAGTTTGTTCTCTCTGTATTGTGTCAGCGCATTCTTAGGAACCCAGAGCGGGTGCCCTTCGGTTGAAAAAACGGAATTCAAGTCATTATTTAAAGCATTTTCTTCATCAAATAGAAGGTATAGATACATCAGAGTTTCACTCAACACGAATGACTCCATTCTATCTTGCCGTTTACCAGACCTTATATCAAGGTAACCAGAAAACCCGCAGTCGACTTTGAATACCTCTGAAAAATCTTGAAGCACTCTCTCACCAATTCTTAGATAGATAGGATCCCTTGTTGCTCTGTATAGATAATATGTTGATTCTATAAACTCTGGGCGCAAAGGGTACCATTCTAATGTAACCGGCTCAACACTTCCACTTGAGAATCCATTTTGTTTCGAAGATAAATAATCCCACCTCTCAGGAATACCACCGTATTTGTTCCATAATTTCATAAAAGGAAGGTGTGCTTGTATTGCAGTTTCGAGTTCACCAGCCAAAACCAGAACACCTGGAAAAAATGCACTTAACGCATCTATCCATGGGTTTATTATCGAGCCTGTTTCTATCTGAACATTGGCAAAGAACCATTCTATCTTGGAGTGCATAAATAGTGCTTTACATGACTCTTTCCAGATATTCGAAAGTTCATCATCATCAAATAATATAGACCCCTTCAGTGCGTACTCATAAAAAGAGTCAATGGATGCCCCAACTCCGGATACAACATCTAACCATTTAGCATTGATTGGATCTAGACTCATTGGTAAAAGATTCAGTTTACTTCTGGAGTTCCATAATCTTGTGAATGTTCTTTTCGAATAGTGTTCGTAAATTGGGTCACCCGTTAATATGGATAAGAGGGTGAGCTCAAGCATAGGCGATGTGGCACCAGCTGTGCATGTTTCTCTAATAAGAGCACTCGGTAAGCGGTCAACACCGTATTTTAGGTTAACTCTAGCGATGGGCAGCTGGTTTTCATTTTGATAAGAAACAATGAGTCTATCACCAAGATCTTGTGCTATGTCTAATAGAAATCCATTATAACCAGGAAGTTTGAATTTGTCGCTTGCATATAGGTGAGATGAAAGAAGAGACCCCAATGCACGAATGGTTGTTTCGAATACCTGAACATTTGAATCGAGATCAAATGAAAGATTCCGCAAAGATTGAATATGATTAGAAAATGCATCAATATCACCCATTACTGCAAATGTTGTGATAGTGTCTAAAAATGTCACAGAGTAATTCCCAAGCACATCGTTTCTATTGATATCATATATATCATCCACTTTTTCATATTTTCCACACGAAAGGGGTTTCAGTTCGTCTGCTGGATATGCATGTGTCATATAAGAGTCCCATCCATGATAGAAAAGATCTCTGGTTCGTAATCGGAGGTATTCCAAATGCTTCTTAGTGAATGAGCCATTAACGATTTCACTAGAATGACTAATTGGTACTAGCGCCAGAAGTATGAGAAACTGAAGCACAAAAAGTTTAAGCATGTCCTGGAAATTCAGGGCAGCATATGGATTGCTTGTCGAACGATGAAAGAAATGAACACACTTCCGAATAAAAGAAAGGTCTTATCATTGACATCTCTTTGATCTCACTATATTTTCACTTTATGAAATTATGTTTAAACAAACGGTTAAGACCACACATTGTCATCACGTGACTATTTTAAAAGTGTTGTTTACATTATACCCAAATAGGAAATGTGATTACAATGTTAGACGTACACATGTACGAATTTCGAACCTTGTCATAAATTTAAGCATTTTCCTATTCAATAGTCTCCCTACAATCACCACAGTCTGCTATTATACTAAAGTGCCAGATACATATAAAGGATATTGATTTCTTCAATCGCCTCACAAACACACACAGAGAGACCTCAACGCTATTTATCAAATATGTCACAAAACCCAGTTCAGCCTCTTCATCCTATATTGGATAGCAGGGAGAATGTTAATAAAGCAAGAGTTCATGAGTTGGCAGTGAAACAGTGAGTCAATCTATTTATTACTTCTATGACCTCAGTACCTAATACTAATATCGAAAGGAAAATGAAATATATATCACCATCAGATAAAAAGGAGAATTTGTCTCCTACTTCCAAAAAGCTTATGGATCACAGAGTGAGACACATTTATGAGTATGTATCATCTTAAGCACTCCTATTGTCTTTTTCTAACAATGATATCTAGCAATCCAGTGAAAAAGTTATCAAGCTTGAGATTGGAAGCAGCACTAAGTAACGCTTCGGACGATGAGCTCTAAGGTTACACATGCTCTTTATTCAGAGTTTATTCAATACCATGAATTTAGGTTACTAGTTCGGTATGGTCGTGATGCCATAGGATTTTTATTGGGTTTAGTGTTATCAGCGCTTGAAGTGACTTCAAGTGTGGAATGGTCTTTTTTCTTGGTTCATATAGGTTTTAGTGTTAATTACAGGTACTTTTTATTCTTAATTATTAAACTGTTGACGTAGACTGGTTTTATAAATCGATAGAACGGTTCTTTTAGGGCTCATATGTTTATCACGTGACTCAATAAAACAGGTGACTGCTAGATGTCTGGATGTTATAATAAAACAGTAGCAAAAATTTCTTGATGGTTAAGAAGCACTTGCCGAAATTGTGAAAAAACCAAACAGTTTTTATCCAAAATCTTGATTTTGATTGAGTGCAAACTATAGTTATAGTATCAATATCATCAAAAATGGGTAGAGGTCCAAAGAAACATCTTAAAAGATTAGCAGCTCCATCTCACTGGTTGCTAGACAAGCTAAGTGGTACTTATGCTCCACGTCCATCTCCAGGTCCACATAAATTAAGAGAATCATTACCTTTGATTGTTTTCCTAAGAAATCGTTTAAAATATGCCTTGAACGGTCGTGAAGTCAAAGCTATCTTAATGCAACGTCATGTTAAAGTTGATGGCAAAGTTAGAACCGACGCCACCTTCCCAGCTGGTTTCATGGATGTTATCTCTTTAGAAGCCACCAACGAAAACTTCAGACTAGTCTACGATGTTAAAGGTAGATTCGCTGTCCACAGAATTACTGATGAAGAAGCCTCATACAAATTAGCCAAAGTTAAGAAAGTTCAATTAGGAAAAAGAGGTATTCCATATGTTGTTACACACGATGGTAGAACCATCCGTTACCCAGATCCAGCCATCAAAGTCAATGACTCTGTTAAAATTGACTTAGCCACTGGTAAAATCTCAGATTTCATTAAATTCGACACTGGTAAACTAGTCTACGTTACTGGTGGTCGTAACTTGGGTCGTATTGGTGTTATTACTCACCGTGAGCGTCATGAAGGTGGTTTCGATTTAGTCCACATCAAAGATAGTTTAGAAAACACCTTCGTCACCCGTCTATCCAATGTTTTTGTCATTGGTGAACCAGGTAAACCATACATTTCATTACCAAAGGGTAAGGGTATCAAATTATCTATCTCTGAAGAACGTGACAGAAGAAGAGCTCAACAGTAAATCTTTGGTTTTGTCAATTAATGAAAAATAATATGTATTTGTGGGGAAGAGGTTATGTTTTAGATGTCAGTGGTGGAAGTCGGAAGATGATACGAATTCTGTCTTATGTTGTTACTTTTTTTTTGTTATTGCATCATTCTCACTTGATGACATAGTTGCAGTTCTTGTATATTAAAATAAGAAATTTTACAATGGAATAGCGAACTGTAGTAATCTGTTTATTCAGTTGTTCCATTGACTGTGTACATATGAAGTCAGCAAGTCACCTGTGCTAACGTCTCCATAATATGAAGCGTCACTAGGGGAATAGTTTCTTGATTCATCCAGCAAATTCAAGGCTTCAAGAATGTATGGTTCAATAAAATCATAATATACGACATCGATAGTATCGTCTTCAACGTTGGTATTCTGTAATGATTGGATAACGTTAGGCGATGGATAAAAGTAAACAGAGTTGTGATGAACATCATCACCATCACACCCATAATCATCGTTTGTTGTATAACCACTTTTGAAATTCTTGACGTCGGTAAACGGACATGATGTATAAAGAAGCCCGTATTCTTCGTGCTTCTTCTGAGAAATTGACGCTCTCTTCATCACAACCATTGATTCAGGTGTAGAGATTGTTGCAATATAATCTCTATCATTTAGTACCTTTTCAATACTTAACGCTAGATTCTTTGGAAGGTTGATAACATTCCAGTGATTTTGAAAAGGTGAAACGATGAACTCTGTATCTTGAGTGTATGCTCCTTTATACAGATCATACCTTATACTATTAGCATTGATTAAAATAATCCTGTTCTTCTGTTCATGGTCTGGAGCAAATGGTAACTTTGGCAAAACTGTTTGGTTAAGCAACGTGAAAATATTATTTTCATGGCCGTAAGGGTGCTGATACATGAAGTATGAAGTTGGGACTATACCATAGCTAAATGTTAAATTCAATTCAGATCGTTGTTCTGTGATGTATTTTGATAATGAAGAACCAGCTGCAGTATCAAAAGCATCCAAGCTTAAAGTGTGGTTAGTGTGATGTAAAAAACTTTCCTTATTAAAATCAATGTATCTCCTATTGAATGCAGGATGCGGTTGATCAGTTTCAATTGAAAGCCAACCAGCAGTTTCGCAATATCTTCCACTTTGTAAACCTGTAGATAAATGGTCAAAAACAACAAAATCCCTTATATGTGAATGACCACCAAAATACTGGATAATAGTATTTGGGTAGAGCTTTCTTAAGTGAGCATGTAGTTTATTAATCTCATATTGATCGACATCTGTCACAGGGAGATGACCGTAGACGACCAATACATCTATATCGCTTTCTTTCAAATCGGACGTTAACTTCTTGAACCAGTCCTGTTTCAAGGTTTCTTCAATAGAGAACACTCTGCTTTTATTATTGAATCTCTTGAAGTTGAATAGGAAAGAAAGAGCTAGAATGCGTTTGTGTTGGTTTTGGGTAGTGAAATATCTGTATTTGTTTCCAAAAGGAACCCAGGTGGAGTTATCGAGTTTATACTCGACGTTTGAGGAGACGTACTTGTCTTTGAAATGTTTCACTACAACCTCATATTCTTGAATTGATCCCTCTTCTTTATAAAGCTCATGGTTTCCCAGTGTTATCAAGTCATACTCTTGTTTGATGAAGATACCTGTTGAAATCGCGCCATTCGGAACAGTTACATCACTTAAGCCATTGCCATCATGTCTATCACCGGTGTCAACAAGAAGAAGATCCACGGTATTCTCATCAGCAATTTGCTTGAGATTGTGGGTGAAAGAAATGAAATCACCCCAGTCAGCACTGTACTGTTTCTGGTTTAGATGGCCAGCATACCAACCATGAGTATCAGTAGTATGTATAAAGTTCAAATCACCCCAAATCAGGTCCCTAAATTTCGAGTTTTTAGGTGGGTTAATATGTGGCTGTTGAAGAATCACCTGCTCAGCACTAGAAAGTGTCGCTAGAAGCAGTAGTGACACTCTTAAAAGCATTGGAACCATCAGAAAAATGTGATTTAAAGGGGAGGAAATTGGGGCAAATTATCAGTTATGATTCATTTTATGAATTGACGATTCCGGGTAACATTCAATTATTGAATTATTACAGTATAAAGAAAATAAGGAGTAAATTAACAACAAACACCAATTGTTATTAAATAACAAAAGAAATAGACACTTTAGAAAATGTCCTCAGACGACTTTGATGTTCCGAGAACTCCTCAATTCTACGTTAATGTTCCACATCCAACTCCATTTAAAGAAGAGTACACTCCAATTGACACGTGGAAAGAGACCAAGTCTGCATTTAATGCTTCTGCACTCGTTGGACTTCTTGCTGTGAGTACGGTCACTGCGACCTCCAAGAAGAGTGAGAATTGGTTATTTAAAGGTGGTAAAGCCCTTTCGCTAATTGTTCTTGGTGGTACCACGTATAAGTTTACATCTTCTGCAGTATCTAATCTGCGTAAGAAGAAAGATTCTCTTAACGAGTTTTATGCTGGGTCAATAACTGGTGCCGTTGTGGGAACATTTACCAAAAATCTTGTGCACGCAGCTGGTATTAGTTTTGGTTTTGGGGCTATAGCAGCTTTAACATACTGGTCAGGTAGTCTTATTGGCAACGCAGCAAAATCAACTGTGACATACCGTGGTTCAAACGAGGTGAACAATCTCAAACCAAAGCCATCATCCGTTGTGGAAAGACAGGAATTTTGGGAAGTTGCACGCAGAAGACCCTTATCTCAAACTTTAGAGCAGCTCGGTGAGGGAGCTTTCAAGCCTTAACCCTTGAGTGACTATTTATTCTATTTATTTATTCTATTTATTTATTCTATTTATTTATTCTATTATAAACATCATCAAGTTGTTAACTGGTAAATGAATATATCAAATTACATATAACATCTTACATATGTTGCACACACCATTTGCTGGATATTTTTTATTTTTTTAACCAACTCCAGTACGGTAGGGTAATACAATTACATCATCAGAGTTCCAGTTTTAAAGTTTTTATCGCTAAAAGTAAACGGTAATAAAAAAAAATTACGTAATTAAATTTTTAAACTTTTCTTTTTCTAGAGTAATAATTAATATTTATCAAAATTTTATTATACAATCAAAAATTTTAATAATTATCACTATAAAGTTAATTGAATTTATAACTTTCCCATCACTTGAAATTACAAGTAGATTGTACCTAAATAAGTTCTTGATACAGCAATTCTGCAAAAATCCACTTCAAATATGTAAGTTTTTTGCCCTAGTTCAGATTCTGATCCTTCTTTCAGAGTGCTTCTGCCAAATTCAGGATTTGAGGATAATAGGTCTTACTACTGAGATCTCCCTAAACATTTATTTGCCACGTTTAATAAAAACATTATATTAACAAAATTGTTTCATAGTTCAATATCCCTTGTTTGTGCTATTACTTCACCTCCACTGTTCCACATAAACCAGTCTGTTCAACCTTCGTCTTTGCTACATCCACATTCAAGTGGCTGCTATCAAGGAAATAAAAAGAATCTAGAATAATCCTCCGGACCTACTGCAATAGTAACTGTTCATACAGATAATTGGGAACACACAAAAGCTTCATTTGATTGAAATGGTTGATTTTGCAAAAAGCTTTTTTGGCTTTGGTGGCTTCAATAAAGCCCCTTCATCTCACACTGAGCATAATCCAAATGAGAAAGAACACTATCAACAATACACAGGAGAACTTCAAGCTCAAGTTCAAACTCCTCAATCACAGAACCTAAACTCTTTGACTTCAAGCACCCATTTCCCTATTCTCCAGCAAACATCCAATCCAACCACAGCCTTGAGTGATGACTCTTTTGTTTATGGCACAACAACTAAATCAAAGCAATACCAACCTCAAGATGCTTTATCAAGTGTTGCAGCCAACAAAAATGGCATTGTTTCCCCTGAACCCCAAAGACCAAATGAAGTTCAACGAATTCCAAAACCTATCACTCCTCTCACAGCTACAATTGACGATAAATCAGATATTACTACTACCACCACCCCTACAACATCTTCAACCTCAACTTATTTACCAAGAGGTAAATTAAAAGTTAGTATAATCGAAGCTAGAAACTTGTTGACCAAATCTTCTAATGCTCAACCTTACGTTGTCTGTACATTTGAAAGCTCTGAATTCATCACCCATGGCCCTGAAAGTGTCGATAATCATCCGGCATCAATCGAAGGGTTGACCCCATTAAAGAAAGATAGATCAATTCCTACCTCTAAAAGACCACTTTATTCAAGACAATCTTCCTCTCAACACTTGAACAGAACTAATCCAAGAGCTTATAACATTGACTCATCATCTGTAAAAGATGAAGTTCTTCCAAACAGCTCAAATCCTGTGTGGCATCATGAAACCATATTCGATGTTATCGGTTCACATTCCGAGCTTGACATATCAGTATATGACTCTGATGAAACTTTTTTGGGTCATGTTCGTTTAAAACCAAGTATTCTACAAAATAACAAATCTGTTGAATGGTTTAAATTGGAATCAAGAGTTGGTGGAGAAAAAATAGAAGGTGAAATTAAGGTCAGCTGGGATTTCTCCACTAATCGTAAGAAACATTATGGCCCTGAAGATTTTGAAGTTTTAAGATTATTAGGTAAAGGTACTTTTGGTCAAGTTTTTCAGGTTCGTAAATTAGATACCGATAGAATTTACGCTATGAAAGTCTTGTCTAAAAAAGTGATTGTTAAAAAGAAGGAAATTGCTCATACTATTGGTGAACGTAATATTTTAGTGAGAACTGCTGGTGCTTCTTCACCTTTTATTGTCGGATTGAAATTTTCGTTTCAAACTCCAACAGATTTATATCTTGTTACTGATTATATGTCTGGTGGTGAGCTATTTTGGCATTTGCAAAAAGAAGGACGTTTTGCTGAAGATCGTGCTAAATTCTATATTGCTGAGTTAGTATTATCGTTAGAACACTTACACGATAATGGTATCGTTTATAGAGATTTGAAACCTGAGAATATTCTTTTAGATGCTAATGGCCATATTGCCTTGTGTGATTTTGGTCTTTCAAAAGCGGATTTGGCTACTGATGATACAACTAATACTTTCTGTGGTACCACAGAATACCTCGCACCTGAGGTATTGTTGGACGAATCTGGGTATACGAAGATGGTTGATTTTTGGTCTCTAGGTGTTTTAATCTTTGAAATGTGTTGTGGTTGGTCCCCTTTCTATGCTGAAAGCACACAACAAATGTATAAAAACATTGCATTTGGTAAAGTGCGTTTCCCTAAAGAAGTGTTAAGTGCAGAAGGTCGTTCATTTGTGAAAGGTTTATTGAATAGAAACCCTAAACATAGATTAGGTTCTCAAGGTGATGCACGCGAGTTGAGAGCTCACCCATTTTTTGGTGATGTTGATTGGGAATTATTAAAACAGAAGAAAATACCACCACCATTTAAACCCCATCTATCATCCGAAACAGATACATCTAACTTTGACCCTGAATTTACTAACACCAGTGCATCATTAATTAATAAACAATTTCAGATTGCCTCAACCCCATTGAGTCCAGGAATTCAAGCCAATTTTAAAGGTTTCACCTTTGTTGATGAATCTACTATGGAAGAGTTTCACAACTCGAGAAGAGCTCAACAACCGTTTGGGTCTTTGATACCAGGCAATCCTTATCTTCCACCTGAGGAGGATGTAATCGAAGAAGACGAAGAAGATTTGGAGCAAGAAGACAATATCGATGGAGATGGTGATCATGAGATGGATGATGAATTCGTTAATGGCCAGTTTGACCTTTGATGGGAGGCACGGGTCAAAACTAAACTTTACACTCCTTGCATTATTGACCTGATGGGTACCTCTACCTAGCTGCTTCAGCTGCTTGATTGTTTTCTTGTTTGGTTTGGTTTCATTTCATTCAGTCAATGTGTTTTCTTATACTATTGGTTGGTTTTTTCTTAGATTTGATAAAATGATTGATTTCTTATAAACATCTCTGCTATACTTTTTTAATTTTCACCCATTATATATACTTGTATTCTGTACACTATACATCATTCTGTTTTGATTAGTCAGTGTCATTCATATAAAGAACCTATAATTTTTAATAAAGTGATTTAATATTGGAAATTGTACATACAAAAATATTTTAAAATTACCCGGCAGAGGCTTTTTTTTTTTAATAATTTAAGAAATATTTCGGTACGGACAACAATCATTTTTAACTGTTACAAACAAACATGTTTAAAATAACAAAAAACCACTTTTAAAATATTTAACAAAAAGTGACAAAAAGTGACAAAAAGTGAGAAAAAAGGCAAAAAAGGTGTCAACATCAACTGATTCAGAAAATAGCCACTTTCCTACGTGGAATCTCGTTTTTTTAAAAAAAAAAAAAAATTAAACACCGTGTTTTCAAGACTTTGCACGTTTCAATAACCTCTTTGTTGCTTCTGTTTTCAAGTTCAAAGTTCAAAAAGTGCTGTTTTCAAGTTTAGTGTGGTGATTTTTGGAAACAAGTAAAACATTTAAAGATCATTATCACTAGACGAAAATAGTTCAAGCAGAAAATGGGTCCCAAACTGAAGAAAGAATCAATCTCAACCGATACCGAATATGAGAATGGTGTTAATGGAGAAGTCAGTCTTAACGCTTCCTTAGGAATAGCCCCAAACAACACGTCATCAACCTCATCTGGCTCCACTGATTTTGTTAAAAAACTATTTTTGATGCTAGAGGATAATGCTTATGAATCTGTTGTCACATGGACAAAATCAGGGGAATCTTTTGTTGTTTTGGATACCAATGAGTTTACGA
Source organism: Wickerhamomyces sp. yHMH617 (assembly GCA_030571115.1). Taxonomy (NCBI): domain Eukaryota; kingdom Fungi; phylum Ascomycota; class Saccharomycetes; order Phaffomycetales; family Wickerhamomycetaceae; genus Wickerhamomyces; species Wickerhamomyces sp. yHMH617. The sequence continues at coordinate 179,950 of JAJLXD010000012.1, read as the reverse complement.
AAGAGATACTTCCTAAGCATTTCAAACATTCTAATTTTGCTAGTTTTGTAAGACAGCTGAATAAATATGATTTCCATAAAGTTAAACAATCAAATGAAGAGAAACAGAAAAACGAATATGGCGATGCTGCTTGGGAATTCAAACACCCAGATTTTAGAAGACATGATAGAGAAGCACTGGAAACGATTAAAAGAAAAGGACCTTCTCAAAAAAGATCAGGAACAGAAGAGAGTACCGATTCCTTCTCCAAACTTGAGGAGAACTATAACGGATTAAGAAGAGACTACAACTCGTTACATGGCGAGATGAAGTCATTGAATCAAAGGTATACAAATGTCCTGGATTCAATAATAACAATGAAATCACTCAATGATAGATATTTCAGAAGCATAAACACCTTAGTTTCTGCTCTGGCGACCAATGGTATAAAAATTCCGCAGCTTGATCTTCCTGCTTTGAGCCCCGTTGTATTGGCTCCTGATATTACACCAGCTCCTTCAACAGCCTCCTTACCTATTCAACAACCACAGCAACAACAACAACAACAACAACAACAACAACAACAACAGCAACAACCTCCTTCATCATCAAGTACTTATAAGCGTCACAAGTCTGGCCAACTTCAGACTGGTACGTCATCATCAAGTCCGAACCAATCTTTAGGCAATATTCCAATTGCTACTCTTCCAATTCAAAAACAACAATCTTTACACCCACAAAGTTCAGTAACAAACCAGGAATTGCCATCTAATTGGCCTATAAAAGTTGAAAATAAATACCATGTGCTTCTAGTTGAGGATGATGGTGTTTGTATTCAATTATGCACTAAATTCTTGGAGAAAGTTGGGTGTTCAGTTGAGATTGTATCAGATGGGTTAACTGCTATTAGTGCGTTAGAGAAAGGTAGATATGATATTGTGTTTATGGACATTATCATGCCAAATCTAGATGGGGCAACTGCAACTTCTATTGTGAGAAGTTTTGATAACCTAACACCAATCATTGCAATGACTGGAAACATTGAAGGAAGCGACTTGGTCACTTATTTACAACATGGAATGAGTGATATATTAGCTAAACCGTTCACTAAAGATGATTTATACCAAATGTTGCACAAACATTTGAGCAATAGAACTCCCCTAGCTTATCAAACCTCTGATGAGCATATCGATAAAAGGCCGAAAATATAAAACACTGTTCTTCATTTGGCAGAAGACTTTTCAATTCGCTGGTGCATTTTTTCTTTGGTGTTCTTTTACTTTATTTGTTTTTATTACCTTTTTCCCTCCTTCTTTCTTTTATGATTGAACTCTGCTCTTTCTATTCTACTGTATTCTTATAATATCAAATTACATATTCTTGTTTTTTTTTTTGCTTTTTTTTATTTTTTTTTTTTTTCTATCAGTTTTTTTAACAAGATTTGAAGTTCGTCGTAATCAAATGATGATCATTTTTATAGTTATGCATTAAATTAAACGTCTATTCTTTGTTAACAGCTATTACTTTTTCATCAAATCTAACAGACTTTCTTCTCTCGCCATTGAGTTTATCAGGAATTTCCAATTCAAATTCTTCTTGATCTCCACTGTTTAACATTTCTTTGATATCTTTTTTACTTTTATTTCCAGAACTTGATGATTTTCTTCTTTCCAATGATTTAGCGTCTGCTTTACATTTGTTACAATTACAAATGAAACCCCAATTGACCCTCAGTTCTCTTAATCTTTGATGCAGTTCATGGCTTGGATTAACATAACTTGTGACCAGCTCTTCATTGGCTTTGATATCTCTTTTAGCATAAACTTTGATGCCATCAGCTTTCTTATCACCAAATACAACACGAACATTTGGATCACAATTATGATTTAAATGTGATTGAATTTTAAACATTGAACAGTTGATATTGTTAATGTTATACCGTCCTAGATATTCTAGATATGTTTTATAATCCACTTTGTTTTGGGTGAAAATTGCATTGAATAGATTAAACCCTTCCGTCCACAGTTGTTCTTGCTGTTCTTTAACAAATAAGGCACCTCCACCATTATTATTAGCATCGAAAGAGCCACCAATTCCTGAAGAATCTAAGGCTTTGTATCTGATTTCTTGACTAACAGTAGCAAATGCATCAAATTGGGCTTCGAGAGCACCACTTTTATCGGTTACACAATGTGCATGCATTAAACCAATAGCAAATGCAGCTTGCCATTTGTTTTCGAAACAGAATTCTTCATATTTGAACCATGCTGCTGAATTTATAGGTTTCGATTTCTTTGATTTCTCATCTGAGAAGACGTTATGTTTTAGAACTGGATGTAAAGTGTCCTGTTTCTTACATTCAATTGAACACCAGACATTTGAACAAACGTTACAATCCAAACCTCGCAGAACAGATTTTGCAGTAGTTTTCAGTAATGCACCACAATAGGTACAGGCATTGCAGGTTTTCACAAGCTTGGCTGTTTCCAGAACCGGCACAAAGAACAAAGGTTTCTTCTCTTCCCATAATAGGTCTCCTTCTTTGAAAGGTCTAGTAGCATAAAGACCTTTACCTCTATTTTTAGTGAATTGCAATTTGATGTTCTTTGGTAACTCCAATCCCGGAGTTTCTTTAGAACTGATCTCACTCGCATACGAATACTGCTGGGATGTGATGAGTAAATTGTGAGCCTTCAGTGATGCTTTCAATCTCTTTTCACTTAGTGACCAATTTGGATTCTGTTTTTTCACCAGCTGGTGTAGTTTTCCAATACTCAATTCTTCAGTTTCTGGGTCTGATTTCCACAGTCTGATCACGCCTTCGACTATTTGTCTTTCATGAGGAACAATGGGCTCTTCATTAGGGGATTTGTCGTTTATATCCAGGATTTCGATGTTCGGAAGAACCATTTTTAGGCATAAACAATTTGGGTATTAAATGTTCATTTTCTCAAAAGCTCATCAAATTACAATATTTTTTTTTTTTCTTCTTCTAATTAACCGAGGGTTCGATAATAGTCAAACACACTCAATTAATACTTAATACATTCATTTAATACAAATTACTATATCAATTGCTAGTTTTTGGCTATTTATTGTTAGTTATAAATGTTGAGATTCACCCGAGTTGCCCGCATTGGTCTCAGAAATGTCCGGTTCCAGTCGACTTCTGCTGATATCAAGAGAAAATCCTCGAACTACTCGTTGGTTATATCATCCCTGATTTTGGGTGGTGTCACTGCTCACTTTCTTCCTTTGAGTTCGTTGGCTCAGTTTGCCATCTCCGAGAGACTACCAGAGCCTGGAACACAAGAAGCTGATGCGTTTCAAGCTCAATTGGAACAACAATTACAACAACTGCCTATCTACAAACAGCTGAGTGCTGACAAAGAGTATGAATCAGTGAGGGCATGGAACTATATTGATTCAAATACACTAGATCAGTCATTGACATCCGGAACACTCTCCACCCCTGGTGGGATTGCTGTCAAGCCTGTTCTTTTCTTTAACAAGTTCACTAAGGAATCAGTGACCCTCTTACATGTTGGTGAAAGACTCTCAGGGTATCCTTTCTTGATCCATGGGGGTATGCTCGCTACAATATTAGATGAGACATTGAAAAGAACATCGAGTTTCATCTTTGGTATCGACCCTGTCACTGAGTACACTCCAAAACGGATAAAAACCAAGCACATTGAACTGCAGTACAAATTTCCTACTTTTGTGAATAACTTCATTGTGGTAAAGACAAAGATAATAGATGGGAAAGTCAGTGGTGACATTGAAACGCTCAAGGGCAGGCTTTTGGTGAAGGGAACAGGCGAATTTGAGCCTAGAATTGACAGCATAGCTTCACTAGCTATTTCATCACCAAAAGATACTGTTAAGAAGACAAAATGGTTCTTTGGGCTGTTTTAGATGCTATTATATATTTATTAATTCTCAGAATATTGTTTCTTGAACTGCAGAATATCCATATAAACATCATCATAAAGCTTGTTCCAATACTCTTACTTTTGTTCTTGTTATCTTCTGCATCTTTTTCACCAGGCAGTTTGGCAAACTCAAAATCCAGCAAATAAAACCTTCCATGAGTAACAACCTTCAACAGGTCTTGGGAGTTAATAGTCGTCATGTTTAATTGCAATCTTTTTCCATATGATGATGATGGTTTGAACTTGCTGCTTGCTGCTTACATTGTTCATAGAATTTGAACATCCTTTCCCTCTTCAATATATTTCGTTAGAAATAAACCTTCCTTCAAAAGTTGTTAGCAACCAGTTTCATCAACTTTTTACACCATTGCACTTCATCAGCAGGTAGTTCGGTCTGAAAGTTAATACATGCCGGGCCTCAAGCAGCTTGAGAGTATTCTTGTAAACTTTCAAGGACGATGTATTGTGATATTAACAAATTTATATCCTCTCTTCATAAATGTTGCTCTTGAAAGTAGTTACATAGAATAAGAGTAATTCCTTGAGAGAAGTGTTCTATTTATAGTAGATAAAATATAAATTCCATCACATATTTTTTTTGTTTTTGTGTAATCTGCATTAATTCAATTCTAATTCTAATTCTAATTACATAAAATATAATGAAAACATTAAATTTCTGATTTTTGTTAATATCTGCATCGTCGTTTGTTCACTTTTTCTGATACAGTCCTTTGAGTTATAATATTATAATATATATTGGCTATCAGGGAGTTGCAAAGGCTGCGATAAACTAAAAAAATATAATTATATTGGAATTGAATATTCATGAATCAATTAGCAAAAGAGCTGTCTTTGTCATGTGTATTAAATTAAAAATATGAATCATTTTACCATCAAATGACCTTCTCAATTATCTTTGTAAAAATTGGTTATTGATGATCAAACCATCAAGTCTTTCATCATGTTCCTCCAATGGGATGTGATCAATGAGCTGTTGCTGAAGACCTATTCCAAGCAAATATGGGGTCTTTCCATATTTCGAGTGATGTCGTTTGATATAATCATCATAAAAACCCGCACCATGTCCCAATCGATAACCTTCCTTATCGTAAGCCAATGCTGGTAACACTATGAGATCCAGCCCCGTGTCTGTTGATAAGAGATCCAGCCCGCCAGTGGGCTCACGTAGCTTGTACTTTCCATGGGGCTGAAGATGAAGGACTTCCTGGAATGAGTCCACTTTATAGAAGATCAACTTTGATGATTGTTCTGGGTATCTTTTCTCTTGAGGATCCTCAATCTTTGAACAGTGCGGCAGATAAAGCTCTGAGTTTCCCTTCTTGTAAACGTCCTGGATCATCTCTAATGTTTTGATCTCAGAAAAGTCCATGTTCATGTAAAAAGCTATTCGTTTGGCATCTTTATATATCTCAAGACTTCGAAGAACTTGCAATACGTTCCTCGACTGTGACCAGAGTTCATCCTGCGAAAGTTTTGCCAAAGAATTTGCAACCTGTTTTCTGATGATCTGTTTAGATACAAGTGTCATATAGAAGAGTTAGCAAGATTAATAATCAACTCTTTTTATGAGTCAAAAAGATCTTATATATTTTATGTGGTTATTTATGCATTTGCCGTTTACCGGTTCGTTAAACAGATAAATTAACCCTTTAATAACCGGTTTTTCTAATATTTTTTCTTTTTTTTTTCACAGAAGTGGAGTTGTCTGTCAAATTGAATTGTCGTCGAGTCATAATTTAAAAAAAACTCTTTCAGTTCAGAAATTTTATAAATAAGACTCATAATTGATATTAATTATTAATTATTAACATTCACAAGTCACACAACACTCTTTTAAAAAGTCGGGGAACAAAATTGTATAAAAAGACACCATTCGGTACTATTCATGAGACCTTTTTTAAGATCCACTATTCCAAAAATGGCCTCTGCTGCAAGATCCCTACAAACTTCTACTGCTTCTCCAGCTGCTACATTGGCTCCTTTAGATGCTTCAAAACTACAGATAACAAAAAACGAATCTCCAAAGAAACCTTTACCAAATGATCAATTGAAATTCGGTCAATCCTTTACCGATCATATCTTGAAGATCCAATGGAACAAAACCACTGGTTGGGGTGCTCCAAAAATCGAACCATATGGCCCATTAGTGTTAGACCCTTCTGCTTGTGTGTTTCATTACGCTTTCGAACTATTTGAAGGTTTAAAAGCTTACAGGGATGCTGAAGACAAGATTAGAATATTCAGACCTGATAAGAACATGATAAGAATGAACACCTCTGCCGAAAGAATTGTGTTACCAAGCTTTGAATCCGATGAATTAATCAAATTGATTGGTGAATTAATTAAACTAGATAAACATTTGATTCCAAAAGAAAAAGGTTACTCTTTATACATCAGACCAACTTTGATCGGTACTACTGCCGGTCTAGGGGTTGGTACGCCATCTGATGCTTTATTATACGTTATCACATCCCCAGTTGGTCCTTACTATTCCACAGGGTTCAAAGCTGTCAGATTGGAAGCAACTGATTATGCTGTCAGAGCATGGCCAGGTGGTGTTGGTGATAAGAAGTTAGGTGCCAATTATGCCCCAGCCATTAAGCCACAATTAGAAGCTGCTTCCAGAGGATATCAACAAAACTTGTGGTTGTTTGGAGAAGAAAAATACGTCACTGAAGTTGGTACTATGAACGTGTTCTTTGTTTTTAAAGATTCAAAAACTGGTAAAAAAGAATTGGTCACTGCTCCATTAGATGGTACCATCTTAGAAGGTGTTACCAGAGACTCTATTTTGGAATTGGCTAAAACAAGATTGGATCCAAACGAATGGGAAGTCAATGAACGTTATTTTACCATTTATGAAATTCAAGAACGTGCTGAAAAAGGTGAATTAGTTGAAGCTTTCGGTTCTGGTACTGCTGCCATTGTTTCACCTATCAAAGAAATCAGTTTCCATGAACATTCCATCAAAGTTCCTTTATTGGAAGGTGAAGAGTTCGGTGAATTGACTCGTGATGTTGCCACATGGATCCAAGAAATCCAATATGGTGATAAAGAATACAAAAACTGGAGTTATGTCGTTGCTGACTTATCTTGATTTTTATTTATTAGATTTAGACTCAATTAATTGATTATTGATATTGATACTGATAGTTTTGAAAATTACGCTCAATACGTTCTGTATTTTACGCATCTCCCCCCGGTCATCATCATCTTTCCCTTTAAAATAATAAAAAAAAAAAAAAAAATTGGTAAAGCGCGCGCACTAAATTAAAATTTAGGCTCATCGTAATCATTTTTTTTTATTTTGAAAGGTACAAAATTGCACAAATAGAAAACAAAAACAAAACCAAAACAAAAAACATTTGAATTGATTTTGATTTTGATTTTGGTTTTGATTTTGGTATTGGTATTGGTTTTGATTTTTGATTTTTGATTTTGATTTTTGAGTTTGATTTGGCGTTTATCTTTTTATAATAGTTGTTGTTGTTTGTGCTTCTTGTTTCTGTTGTGTTAAATTTGTAGCCATGGCATTCCTTTTCAAACGGAATCCAAAGACTCCCACTGAGCTTGTGCGTGCATTGAATGAACAGGTGACCAAGTTTGAAAATCTTCCCTCTGACAGAAAGAAAGTGCAGGACGAGATCACAAGATACTTATCACAGGTGAGACTGATCTTACATGGAGATGATGACAACGACCCACAACCCGATCAGATTGCCAGTTTAGCTCAAGAGGTTTACCATACCGATTTATTATACTATTTGATTGCAAATTTACAATATTTGGAGTTTGATTCTAGAAAAGATGTTTCAACTTTATTCTCGACACTTCTTCGACGGCAAATAGGGAACAGATCTCCTACTGTTGATTATCTGATCTATCAGAATCCAAAGATCTTGACACTATTGTTAAAAGGACCTGAAGTCCCAGAAACATGTCTAATCACAGGAGGGATCTTACGAGATTGTATCAAGCTGGAACAACTCGCTAAACTTCTTTTACAAGACCCATTGATTTGGAAATATTTTGATTTTAGTTATAGAGGAACTTTTGAAAATATGACAGATTCATTTCAGACACTAAGTGATCTCTTGACAACTCACAAAAAACTAACAGCAGAATGGTTAGTTACACATCAAACTGAGTTCATTATTCATATTAATAAACACATAAGTTCTCCAAATTATGTTACAAAGAGGCAATCTATGAAACTTCTATCACAGTTATTGTTAACTAAAAACAATAGTTCTTTCCTGATGTATTACTTGAGTAATTCTGAAAACTTGAAGTTGGTGATGGTTTTGTTGAGTGATAAATCAAGAAATTTACAATATGAAAGTTTTAATGTTTTCAAATTATTTGTTGCAAACCCAAAGAAAACCAAGCCAATACAAGACATATTAATCAAAAATAGAGATAAGTTATTGCTGTTTTTGGAGTACTTTGTACCGATTCAAAAAGATGATACAACTTTTAAAGATGAGAAAGAATTCGTGATACAACAAATAACAGATTTGCCTAGACTGGTTGCCTCAAACTCAACCCCAAATATAAGTCTCAATACATCATAGCTTAGTTTCCTAATTTGAAAAAAAAAAAAAAAACACAAGTTCTAATTCGTTGACACCTCAATGTTTCATATATTTAAACCTTGTAAATCTTGTAAGGTTTTAGAGATATGTTCTGATTTCGTCACAGTATGAGCTTCTTCGTTTTCTTTGATTGGCTTTCTGGAGGGTATGATTGGGAAATCAACAACAAGTGCTTGGTTAACGACTAATGGTTGGTCTTCAAAGTTGTCCCATCGATCATTTGACAGATCCCCGAGTTTTTCGATTTTGTTGTTCAAATCATTGTTATTGAACTCTATTATTGAGTCATTTTGACGCTGTGCATTTGGATCAATAAATAGATTCAAATAGTAATGTTTTCCAAATATTTGTTCATCAATTATCAATCTACCAGCTTCAATTGCTATTTGTAAGAACTGTTCTGTTATCGTTAAACTCCAATTAAAAAAATCACTAATCTTCAATATATTTGCAAACTTGAAATTGAATGAATCCTCATCACCGAAATCATTGATAAAACTAATAATATCTTTTATAATTTGTTCATTATTAACAAATTTCAAATCCTGGACAACATAGATACCATTGATTTGTTTTAACACTAATGGCAACTTCAATTTTTCAAATAGTGTACAAGCTTCTAATAATTCATTTGGGGATATTAGATTTTGCCCAATACGGCCTCTATTGTAAAGGGCAAATAGATCAACTAATGTTAAAACCCCACCTTCTTCATTCAAGGTTCCATCGTTTATTAGGAATTCTGATATTCTTCTTGATACTTCTTGTAAGTATAGACTGAATTTCTTATCTGTAGATGGATCAGTCAAAACTTGCTGTTTCAAATTATAGATCGTTCTCTCTGATGTCTCAGAAGAACCTTGTAGTTTATTAAAAGAATCAATCATTGTTGTGATTTCATTAGCTTTATTTAATAGTGTTTCCAAATCATCTAATGATGAGTTAATAATCTCTTCATTCTTCTGTGTTTGTAAGTCATCCTGTTTAGCTAGCCCATGTATACCTATATGATGTATCAGACGATCTTGCGATGCAGGTTTGATTGGTTTATCATTGATTTTGACAACCTCTTTATTTATATTACCAGTATCAACGAGTTTTTGCCATTGAAATTTTTCAAGAGTGTCTGATAATTTATCAAAGAACACTTTATCACCTGTTTTATGGAAACTCAATTTTATGAATGGTGTCTCAATCTCATCTAATCCATCAGGTGAATCGGTTTCGATAGTTACACGATCATCGAAGATTTCTTGGTTGTCTTTCAAACTATTAGAATTGATGATGAGTTTTGATCCACAAATCTCACAATGCCGCAGGGAAGGATGGTTCAAAAAAGTGCATGCAGTACAAGCTATCTCTTTTGGTTTTATTAGGTGAATTGAGTTATTTGAAGATTTTGTTGATTGTTGATATTGATTGATTAATGATTGGATGAACTCTACTTCAGGTTTGATGCCGCAAGTCATGCACGATAATTGTGGATGATCCCGTGATACCGTGTACTTGGTTGATACTTGATTTGTAGATGAACAAATTTGACAACTCCAATCTATATTAACTGGTTTAATATCTGATTTTTGTCCTTTTTTAAACTGTTTGAAGAAGATTGTTATTTTTGGTGACGATCTTAAGAATTTTGAAGAGTAATCGACTAGTTTCACGTCAGAGAGTTCGACAGAGCATGAATATTCGCCCGTATCAGAGTTATCAATGTATATGAGTCTTTGGGAGGTTAAGTATATTCTTCCATTTTGTCTGTTTGAAATCTTCGATTTTCCTTGATATAGTCCAATGTTATCCTCAACGTGCACATCCACTTCATTCTCCCTAAGAATCGGTCTTCTGCCGGCAGATAATTCAACGGAGTGCCAAAACGGGAGCTGACCCATTATTTTTAGTTCTACACTAAAGTGTTGATGTTTTTATATTGGGAAATTATGGGCCTATTAACACCGAAATAATTTGAGAGCGAAAAATGAGTTACTATTATTGATTAAACATGTACTACTACATAAGTATATAGTATAGTTCATAATTACAAGAAGAATCGTTTCTGAGGTTACAATACTTAAGGTGCCTATTAATATAAGTTAATCATATTCATAAGTAAACCAATTACGAGCCTTTTGGTGAGAACTTGGTGGTTTTTTTTTTGTGACAGTACCGTTAATATTGTTACAGCGTGGCTGATTTATTGTGTGTAATTGAATAATAAGTAATGGGCTAATGCAAACGTTGAGTAAACTAATAGAAGATCGGAATTGTGAGATTAATGTCTTATATCTGTAGATTGCCTTGCAGCAGTTGAATAGTTGACTCTTTAAAAGTTACTTGGAATTTAGTTGGAACGCTTTTGAATTTCCTTCTATGTAAAGCAAAGCACTCTTCTCATACAAGTTCTTAACTTTCATGAGTTTGCGGTTTATAATGGTTCAACCAACTGAATCGCTATTTTTTAATTTATTTCATTTCGAACTTCAGGCACAAATTGACAATGACACTTTTACTGAACAGTCATCTGATGTTATCTAAAAAATCTATACCGGACTACGCAAATGCTTCTGCACGGTGTCTCGCTAGGTTTGCTGCCTCACTCAGTGAACAGGAGGTGCGACAGGTGAACAGCTGGACAGGTGAAGTCCTCCTGGATAATCACAGCGGCCGAATGCACAGCGAGCGGCCCGAGTTGAGGTTGCACTTTTGAATAAAATAAAAAAAATTATTTAACGAGGTTCCGCCGCAAAGCAAAGCAAAACAAAACTCACTTAAACTCACTAAACGCGACAAACTTGACTTTTTAGACAGAAAATTGACACACACTGACACACTGACACACCCGAGAAACGGTTTATAAC
>JAJLXD010000012.1:115175-158690 GCA_030571115.1 Wickerhamomyces sp. yHMH617 | reverse complement strand
AATTGTCGCGAAAAACTGCGAAAAACAAATTATAACCATTAATTAAATTCGAATTACATTAAATTAAAATTAAAATTAAAATATAATCATTTTAATTGACTCAGTTGTGTTGCTGAATTCAACGAGATATGAGCTCGTACGACGAGAAACCTGGAATTCACAAGCTTGACGCCTTCAGACTCATAATTTTGCGAGTGATTGAGTCATTTGTGCACGAGTCGTGGGAGGAACCCATAAGTCTGGCTAAGCTGACAGAAGTAATAAACAAAAATCCTTACGTTCAACATGCAAGGTTGTACATGAACGGCAACTATCAAGGCTTAGATAGCAACACAGCTGTGACGCTGAAAGACGTAATACGTTCAATCACAACCACATTCAAATCTACAGACATTCACATCTTGAAAGAGAATAAAGATACTTTCACTCTGACGTTAACTCAAGTCGAATTTCAAACCATCATTAATAACTGCACCAAGAGATACACAGAAAATATACTAAACCAGGTGCGAAAGGATGAAGAGGAATATTCAAAATCATTGTCTGAAATATCACTTATTGAGAAAGGTGCAATTGACAATATAATAACTGAAGAACAGAATACTTCACAGAAGAAATCAGACTCTCCTACACCTTTATTACCACAGCAACCCATCAAGTCTCCTGAAGCTAAGAGCTCTTCTCCAATAGAACAATCCTATCAACTACAATCAAGTCAATTTAGAAGTGAGACTCCTCCATCTACCTCTAATCAACAACCCAGATTGTCTCTACCCCAAGTTTCACTTTCACAATCGAGTAGGATCCCTTCAAGCGAATTAGATACAGAGACTTCATTACATGTCAATCCAAATGTCCAAAAGGAAATTGAGCATCATATCCTTCAACAGTCTTCATTATCAAAGGCAAATAATATCTCAACTGTAACTAGAACCTCAAAATTACAAGATGAAGATAAAGCGGACAAAGAACAAAAGCAAGAGAGTTCCCTTTTACCAAAATTACCAGAAACTCCTACCACACCACTAACACCTTCCAATACGATAAACTCTTTGCCACAAACTTTCAAAACAGAGAGATTGAGTGAGATAACAGATAAACAAACAACTCCTGTTAATGAGAAAGGTGTAGTTGACACCCCAGAGCTAAAATCTAAAGACTCCAAAGATATTGAGCACAACACAGGCCACCTTGGTGAAAAAGCAGCAAAAGAGTCTAACCCAGATATTAAAGAAGATGTCATTGAACCACAGATCATAACAGCTACGGAAGAATCAATGAATGAAGTTAATGAAGTTAATGAGGAGAAGTTAGAAGATACTAAATTGGAGTCAGTGGAGCCTGAACCAAATGAAGAGCTAACTGCTGAACTGGATGAAAAGGCTGTTGGTCAGACACAGGAGCAAGATCAGAAACGGACGATTGAGGAATCTGATGATGATAAGGCAGAGCCTGTTAAAAAGAAGGCAAAGATTGAAAATTCACAACGGACACCCAATAAAAAGCTTCAAGTGATTTCGAATCCATTGCTTGCTGGAATCTCATCATATAAGTATGCTTCAGCATTTTTACAACCAGTGAATGAATCAAGTGCACCTGATTATTACACTTTAATCAAAGAACCAAGAGACTTGAAAACTATCAAACAAATGGTAAAAGATGGTCGAATCCAAGATAAAATTGAGCTTGAAAGAGAAATTTTACTGATGTATGCTAATGCTATCATGTATAACAAAGTTGGTACTGACATTCATGATTGGGCTAAAGAAATGAGGGTTGAAACTGATAAAATGATGGAGTTATTTAGAGACACTACTGATTGATAAAGTAAATGGATCAAAAGGGACCACTTAATTCCTTTTTTTTTTTTTTTTTTTGAATGAAAGCAATGTAGAACATTAAAGGTTTGTATATACAGATATAACAAAAAAGCTGGAGCAAATAAACAATGTCTTGAACACTCGAAATATTTTCTAAGCCTGTGTCAAATATTGTGGAAGAAAAGATTCGTTTCAACGTCTCATATTTTGAGTTAAAAGAGCATTTTGCTCTTGGAACCTTTGACCAACTCTTTCACTGTGTTTCAAGAACTTCTCGCTGCACTTTAAGATACAAGTTTCCTCTTTTGAGGTCAATTTAGATGAGGTGAAGTCATTAATGCAATCACTGAAACAACGCTCCACAAGATTTGAATAAAGACGCATAAAGTCTTTCATCTGTTTCTGCTCCACCAGCTTTTGGAAGTCTTGTTGTTCTTTTGGGTTCAGTTGATCCATCTTGACTGAATTCGTGTAATTTCAAAATGTTGAAGTTGTTTGTTAAACTAACTCAATTTTTTTTTTTTAATTTTTTTAGTTAAGCAATCGAAAATATATATTTTTCCAACGNNAAAACGAAATGTTCCGTTTTAGGAAATTACCTTTTCAGGAAAATATAAAAATAAAAAAAATCATAGCATCTCGAAAAAAATTTATTGATATCATTGAAGTTTTGTGAGTACAAAAGATTTGTGCAAGTGGCAGTTATTAACTATGGTCACCACGTTGACATACTCTGAAAGAGCTGAGTCGCACCCTTCACCGCTTGCGAAGCGTCTTTTCCAAGTGATCGAAGAGAAAAAATCAAATCTGTGTGCCTCAGTCGATGTCAGAACAACTAAAGAGTTTCTTGAGTTGATTGACACTTTAGGGCCTTACATTTGTTTGGTCAAAACACATATCGACATCATTGATGACTTTTCGGTAGAAGGAACGATAAAGCCGTTAAAAGCCCTATCAAAGAAGCACAATTTTCTGATATTTGAAGACCGCAAATTTGCTGACATTGGTAATACAGTCAAGGCACAATATGCCGGTGGAGCGTTCAAAATTGCTCAATGGTCAGATATAACTAATGCGCATGGTGTCACTGGTGAAGGAATTGTTAAGGGTTTGAAGGATGCAGCTTCTGAAACAACTACTGAGCCAAGAGGACTACTAATGTTGGCCGAGTTGAGTTCAAAAGGTTCTTTGGCTAAAGGTGAATATACCAAACAAACCGTTGATATTGCTAAAACTGATAAGGAATTTGTTATCGGATTCATTGCCCAGAGTGATATGGGTGGAAGAGACGAAGGTTTTGATTGGATTATCATGACACCAGGTGTTGGTCTTGATGATAAAGGCGATGCCCTTGGCCAACAGTACAGAACTGTTGACACAGTTGTTTCCACAGGATCCGACATCATAATTGTCGGTAGAGGGCTGTTTGGAAAAGGCAGAGATCCTGCTGTTGAAGGAGAACGTTACAGAGAAGCTGGCTGGAGCGCCTACTTGAAAAGAGTATGCCAGCTTTAACTATCGATCAAAGATATTCAATATAAATTAACTCCGACTTTTGTTAATCAATCGCGAATGATCGGTTTTCTGTAATCTCCGAAATATTAAAATTATAAATTAAATGGCGAATAACAAAACAAATAAAATTATTCATTAAACATATTATAAAATTTTGATTTCCTCGTGTTTTGAACAATTTACAACTCCATTTAGATGCTCCCGTCCAACAATTGATGGTTTCAGACATTTCAGCACTAAACATCAAATCTCCTGGAAGTCATCATGAATCTGCAGCGATACAAACAGAGTTGACAACAAGAGACTCTCGTCTAGTTGGATTAAGCACTGCTGGGATTAGAGCTTTGATGTATCAGTTCACAACTTTCTATCTCAGGACACCAGCAAAGCTATTCCGTCCTACAAGATTCGATTATATGGCTGTTACGAGGTTGTTTGTAAATGGCACAATGAAACCATATGGTCCAAGTTCAAGACCGTATAATTTCTTGAAAGACTCTACATTGGGTGTGCTAGTCTCAGCAGTTAAACAATACGGATGGAAGTTCATTCCTGATAGAGTTTTACCCCCATTTTTGGCGAATTCAGCTACTGGGGTGGTGCTATATACGTCATATTTGGTGAGCTTACAACAGTTCAATAGTGGTAAACAAAATTTCTTGGAAAATCCATCACCTTTTGATACTTTTCGAGCCGGGTTCGTTGGTGGTGCTTTCCAATCTTTAGTTGCTGCACCTATTGATGCAGTTTACTCCAGATCCAATGCTAATGAAGTGTTGAAAGGTGAGCATCAGAATCTATGGAGATTTGCAATGAAGAAGTTGAATGAGATTGGATTTTCTGGTGTTTTTGCTGGATATTCGTTAAGCTTTGTTAAGGAGAGTGTTGGATTCGCTGCTTATTTTTGTATCTTTGAAACGATCAAGAACCAGTGTTATCATATCACCAGGAATAGCATTGTAAATTACAAGTTTTATAAAGAATTTCTATTCAATTCTGAGTTCAACCTTAGTAAAGAAGAGTACTTCAAAACAGTGGAAAATGAAAGGAAATATAAAGCATTAAAAACTTCTTTTATCTTTCTAGGTGGTGTCACAGCTTCATTGAGTCTAATGATAATACAGTACCCTTTCATCAAGGTTCAAGACATTCATTTCCAAAGGTTGGAAGCATTTGATATATTCAATCCTGCCAAAAAGTCGAGATGGTTAACTATCTACTACAACACATATTTGGATACAATGGAACATATTCTCTTTATACAGTCCAAGTCGAAAATGGGATGGGTTGAATGGTGTTATAAAGGATTTACACGCAGAGCATTATCCACTATACCATCTACTACTTTGGGGCTAGTCACGCTAGAAATTCTTAGAAATCGTCTGGCAACAAGTATAATGGAGCCTTTGGAAGATTAGAATCTTTTTATGCATTAAATACTGAATAAATAGAGATGTAAATAAATATTATGTTAGATGGACTTGTTTGAATAAGATCTGTAGGACTTCCAAACGATTTTCCAGTATGGATTCTCAATTTTGGCACCCAAAAGATCAAAATCATGTCTTTCCAATTGTGTTAAGTATCCTTGAAGTGGGATCGATGACATGAAGGGAATAAACAAACAATCTGGCATGCTTTTTTTCCATGACTTGCACTTATTCAGGATGAGCTCATTGCTTGTGGTATTTACGACCCTTTCAATCTCCTGATTCAGTTGCTGTAGTTTACTTCTTGCAGTTAGTAGTTGATCATTGGCCCTTATTGAGGTTTCATAGACTAGATCTTTCAGCTTGTTTCTGGTTTCAGAATCTGCTTGATCTTTGTGGCCTTGGAAAAGTCTGAGCAGAGTTTCTTGAGACAGGTCATGCTTTGTCATGAGATCCACAGGAAGGTACACCTTGTTATGATGTGCAGCATAGTAACCTGTACCGAGAAGAACCGTAGCAATTCCAGTGGACTGTCCAATATATGCCACTATCTCAACAATGAGGTCACGAATATCCTTGCTTTCTTCAACAAGGGCTATTGTTGACGGTGATAACTGCTCAGAAAGCAACAAGTTCTGAATCAAATAATTTGTCTGTGAATAGAAACCCTCTCCATAAGAGCAGATCTCATCAGTATTCAAGAACTGGCCTTTTTCCAAAAAAATTTTCCTACTTTCGATGATTTTGTAAAAGAAACTTGGATCCAGGTTGAAGTCATTGCGAAGGCCTTCTCTTATAAGTAGAGCCACTGGATCCCCAATCACTGAATCTCCAAAGGGGTCTATGAACACTTTCGTTATCAAATCGTCCCAAAACTTCAGTTTGAAAGCTGTAGGTGACACACCAATCGTTGATGTAAGCTTCCCGGTTGATCCAGAACTGTCAACCTCAACAATTCTTGAGATCTCTAGATTAAATGCTTTTATTGCGATGAAATAATCTCGAGCTGGAAACGGGACATAAGCACTCAAAACATACGACGACTTGTCAAAAAGTTTCAACTGTTCAAGGCAATGCTTCCGCGAAAGAGCCAGCTGACTCGATAGCGAGCCCAAAACTGTCGCTGAAGGTTTCATTTTGTCTGTCTTTGAATATTGATGCTCTTGTTTGGTGCTTTTATATTTTTTGTATATGGAAAAAAATCATTGAATCTTTCAGTAAAAAGATAGTCAAGGCTTGGGATAAATAAAACTCTGAAATTGAAGTACTGAGAATCCAAAATGAAGATTGAATCTGTTAATCCAAAAGTTTACTTGGATATTGCAATTTCAGGGGTGAAAATTGGAAGAATAGTTATTGAATTAGTAAGTTCTATTTGTTATGGTTCTTCATCTCATCTCTAACATTTAATAGTTTGAACAAGAAGCTCCAAAAGCCACTTTGAACTTCATAAGCTTATGCGAAGGTGACAAGAAACTGCCTGATGGCACTGAGCTTTCTCTAAAGGGAACACTTTTCCAAAAAGTGATCAAAAACTTCACCATTCAAGGTGAATTGGTTAATGGATCTGTATTTACTACTAAAGACACCACAGGTGAGTTTGAGGATGAGAATCTTGGTCAATTTGACACTATTCACAATTTAGCAATGTCAAACAGTGGTAAGGACTCCAATTTATCTCAGTTTTTCATCAACACATACCCTTCACCTCATTTAAATGGGAAACATACAATCTTTGGGAAAGTTATACATGGAAAATCCACAGTACGAACCATTGAGTACACTAATGTTGACTCTAACAATGTCCCTGTAGATGCAGTGGTGATTGAGGATGCTGGTTTATGGACCGAGGAATTGGAATTACCAGTTTACAATGCTTCGTATGATACCATTGGTGATGATATCTATGAGGAATACCCAGATGACGATGATCATTTTGACAAAGAGAACGCTACTCAGTCGTTACAAGTATCTAACAAGATCAAAGAATCTGGATCGCTGCTGTTCAAAAAGAAAGATTACCAAAACGCTTTTTTTAAATATAAAAAGGCTCTCAGATATACGAATGAACTGATTCCTGATAGAGATTCGGAACCTGAAGTGGCACCAAAATTTGAAGAACTCAAGAAGAAACTCTATCTGAACTTGTCATTGACTCTGGTGAATTTGAAAGATTACCAAAAAGCTGTTGAGTATTCAACATATCTCTTAGATTCAGATTTGCCTACATTATCAACAGAGAAGGCTAAAGCTCACTACAGAAGAGGTATTTCTCAAATTGAACTGAAAAAATACAAAGAAGCAATTCAAGATTTAGAGCTATGTGCCAATTTTAATCCAAAAGACGAAGTCGTTAAGAAGAAAATTGAAGAAACACGAGTTAAAATAGAAGAGTCAAAACAGAAAGAGAAGGAAAAGTACTCAAAGTTTTTTGGGGGAAATTGAATCTATAATTAATGTACATATTAGAACCACCACTAGTTTAATTGCTCTCTTAAAGAATTCAATTGTTTCAAAACAGCTGATTTAGCAGTACCACCAGTAGCAGTTCTTCTTTCAACAGAAACTTCAAAGTCGAAAACATCTTTAACATCAGCACCAAATCTTGAATCGATTTTTTGAAACTGATCTAAAGTTAATTGATCAATACCTGACAATTTTTCATCTTCAGCTAGTTTAACACATGAACCAGATATGTGATGAGTCTCTCTGAATGGAACACCTTTACGAACCAAATAGTCCGCCAAATCGGTAGCTAACATGTCCATAGTTAATGCACCTTCCATCTTTTCTTTGACAATGTTCAATGTGGAGATGACACCTGTGGCGATCAAAATTGAATGTTCCACAGTAGTTAAGGCATCAAATAATGGTTCTTTATCTTCTTGCATGTCTTTGTTATAAGTTGAAGGGATAGATTTGATAGACATTAAAAATCCGGATAGAGAACCGAATACTCTACCAGATTTACCTCTCAAAAGTTCCAAAGAGTCAGGGTTTTTCTTCTGAGGCATTAAAGATGAACCAGTAGAATAAGCATCAGCTAATTTGATGAATCCGAATTCACCAGAAGAATAAATAATCAGATCCTCACTAAATCTTGAAATATGATTCATGAATAAAGTGGACCAGAACAAAGTTTCAACAACAAAATCTCTATCAGAAACGGCAGTTAATGAATTACCAATGACCCCATTGAAACCCAAGTTCTCAGCTAAAAATTCTCTATCAATACCGTATGGATGACCAGCAAGGGCACCAGCACCTAATGGAGACACGTTCAGTCTATTGATAATTTCTTGCAATCTCTTATAATCTTCAGTAAAGTAGGTAGCATACATACTCAACCAATGAGCCCAACGAATAGGTTGAGCTTTTTGAAGATGTGTATAACCAGGCATTAAAACATCAATCTCTGATTCTGCCCTTTTCAAGATAGTCTCGATCAAATCTTTCAAAAATTTGGAGAGTTGGGTGAGTTGTTCACGAACATATATTCTCATATCGGTAGCGACTTGATCATTTCTAGATCTGCCAGTATGAACCTTACCAGCAATCTGACGACCAATGATTTCACCTAATCTTC
The DNA here is from genome assembly GCA_030571115.1 of Wickerhamomyces sp. yHMH617. NCBI lineage: Eukaryota > Fungi > Ascomycota > Saccharomycetes > Phaffomycetales > Wickerhamomycetaceae > Wickerhamomyces > Wickerhamomyces sp. yHMH617. Next base: position 150,339 of record JAJLXD010000012.1, on the reverse strand, counting down.
TTTCATTAGCAGTGTGGATATCTTCATCCCCATCTTTTTCAACAAACTTACCAGTGGCCCACTCCTCTTTGATTAATTCTAATCCACGATGAATTTCACTTAACTCTTCTTTAGTTAAAAGACCAATTTTTTGTAGTCCGGTAGTGTATACTCTAGTACCTTCCAAGTCAGCAGCATACATCTTCTGATCATAAGGCAAAGATGCATTGTAAAGGTTCATCAACGGATCTGTGGCACCGGTGAAACGGCCACCCCAAAGCTTTAAGTCTGCTGGTTTCTCTGACATGATTATAACAGTTGACTCGTGTAATTAATCACATTATGAGTTGTGAATATTACGGTCAATATTTCAATGCAATGAGTCAACTATTGGGAAATTCCTGTGCTTCATAACCATTCAAATATGTGTCACCCGGCCTAACATGTAGTCTTTAATAGGCTTTACAATGTTTTAGATAAAGAAGAATCAACAATTTGAATTCAATGAGTCGAATGCCCTCAATATTGTGATATTTTACAGCCATTGAGATTCTTGTAAAGTTTTCCACACACTTTGTTTGCATTCGTGACATTTGTCTTGTATAGTTTGGGCGAAAATTAATCGAACAAATTAATCCAACAAATTAAATCAGTATTAATTTACAGAAAAAGAAGAAGGAGAAGAAGAAGAACCAACGATCAGATGCTCACGGGTTTTCGGGGATTGAAGTCTCGTACTGGAATCAGATGGATTTCCAACATAAAATTACCGCTGACACTGAATCAGCTATTCCAATCACCACCTGAACTAAACTCTCAGATAACTGTCAATGGTTATATTAGGTCTGTTCGGTCATTGAAAAAAGTATCCTTCATCGATCTTGCAGATGGAAGCTCTCATGAAAGTCTTATGTGTGTTATAAGTCCGAAAGATGCTCTAAATTTGAAAACAGGACAATCAATATCGCTAACTGGATCATGGGTTCAATCTAAAGGAAAAGAACAACCATTTGAATTGAAAGTACCTGAGAGATCACTTAAAGTAATAGGTGACGTGCTCGATAGTTACCCACTGCAAAAGAAACTACACTCGTTGCAATTCTTAAGGTCAATACCCACATTACGTTGGAAAACATCGTATCTGTCTGCTATTCTAAGATTTAGATCATTTACAGATACTAAACTACATGAGTTCTTTCAATCTCAAGACTTTTTCAAGACTAATCCTCCAATAATCACAGGCTCAGATTGTGAAGGTGCTGGAGAACTATTCCAAGTTGAATCAAAGTCACTTTTAAACTCTAATGAATCATCACCCCAACAATTTTTTGGCAAAACTGCTTACTTGACAGTCTCCACTCAGTTACATCTGGAAGTATTATGTGCAGCTCTGGGAAATGTATGGAGCCTTTCTCCAACATTCAGAGCAGAATCAAGTGACACAAACAGACACTTGAGTGAATTCTGGATGTTAGAAGCTGAATTGGCATTCGTTGACAGTGTTCACCAACTTACCAACTTTACGGAACAAATGATCAAGCATGTCGTGAAAGCCCTTGTTGAAGACCAGCATAATGCAGCATCAAACTTACTCCATTCCCAGCGGTCTACTGGTGATGAGGATCAAGTTGCTGAAAAATTAATATCGAGATGGAAAAATTTGTATGAAACAAAATGGGCTTCGATAACATACACCGAAGCTATTCAACTTCTACGTGAATCAGGTCAAACTTTCAGGGCTCCAATTAGATATGAAGATGGACTAGCTACTGAGCACGAGAAATGGCTTGCTGGTGAATTTTTTCAAGGGCCTGTTTTTGTCACAGACTATCCAAAGGAAATTAAGCCTTTTTACATGAAGCTCAATTCTGACAATAAGACTGTCGGTTGTTTCGATTTGCTTGTTCCACAAGTGGGTGAGATTGCTGGGGGCTCAATGAGAGAACACGAGCTTGAAAAGCTGAAAACTGAAATTGCTACTAGAGGTATGAAATTAGATGACTTAGAATGGTACCTTTCTCTTCGAGAAAATGCAACTATTCCACATGGAGGATTTGGCCTCGGCTTTGAAAGATTGATATGTTACCTTTCTGGTGCTGAGAATATCCGTGACACCGTGCCATTTCCAAGATCCAGGGATGAATGTCAAGCTTAATTCAGTTTGCTTTGGAATTGTATATAGTATTGTACGTATAATGAATACATAATTGAAATATTAATTTCGGATATCTCGGCCCGTGTATTTCCAGTAAACTACCGACACACCGGTCCGATTCTCCCCACAATAAAAAAAAAACATATAATTTAAAAGCATAAAAGCAACCTCACTTTTGCTATTGTATTAAATATCAGAACAAGAATCAAGAGTGATTAATGATTTCAGGTGCTAATTTTATTGCTCTTCTGTTGAAGAAGCTCGGTGTTGAAGTTGTTTTTGGAATTGTGGGTATTCCAATCGTTGAAGTTGGCGATTCCCTAATTGAACATGGAATCAAATTCATATCTTTTAGGAACGAGCAGGCTGCTTCCTATGCTGCTTCTGCATATGGCTATTTGACTGGAAAGCCTGGTGTTCTACTAGTTGTTGGCGGACCTGGTGTTGTCCATGCGCTGGCTGGTGTCTTCAATTCGAATGTTAACCGTTGGCCTTTGTTGGTGCTTGCCGGATCTTCAAGCTTTAGTGACATCCATAAAGGTGGTTTCCAGGAATTAGATCAGATCACATTGTTATCATCTCACACTAAGTTTTCTGCTAAACCCTTGAATTATGACCAGGTTCCTGATTTCCTTTTCAGAGCCTACAAATCATCGTATTTTGGGAAACCAGGTACAACATATTTGGACTTACCAGCTGATATCGTTGAGGGAGATATAGACGATTCCAGGGCAAATAGATTACTTGGTAAGATACCATCTCTTGAATCTATCCAAACTCCTAAATACAGATCTGAATCTTCACAAATTGATAAAGCAGCCCAACTTATTAAGAACTCTCAAAACCCACTAGTCATCATAGGTAAAGGCGCTGCATATGCAGATTCTTCAAGTCAACTAACAAAGTTAGTAAAGTCACATAATTTACCATTCTTACCAACACCAATGGGTAAAGGTGTTGTTGCAGATTCCTCCGAGTTAAACGTTAGTTCAGCCAGATCATTAGCACTGAAAAATGCTGATGTTATCATTTTAGCAGGGGCTAGGTTAAACTGGATCTTACACTTTGGTGAAGAACCGCGGTTCAGTAATAATGTCAAATTTATACAAATTGATAACTATCCAGAAGAAATTGGTGCCAACTCAGCTAAGTCGATTGATTATGGTCTTGTTGGTGACATTTCTCTAGTGGTGAAAGAGCTCGATCATGCGCTTGGCACATATCAAGGCTGTGGAATATCACAGCAACTAAAAGATATCATTGGTAAAAATAACAAATCTTTAACACTGAAGGAAGACGATTTTGGTGAACAGTTAAATTACAACAATGTTTACAAGATTGTTAGAGAATTCATAGAGCCATTTGAAAAAGATTTAGTGTTGATCAGTGAAGGAGCAAACACCATGGATGTAGCAAGAATTTCGTTCCCCCAGAATTATTCAAGACAGAGACTTGATGCAGGTACAAATGCCACTATGGGTGTTGGTATTGGTTATGCAATTGCTGCCAAAACTGCTAACCCGAACAAAAAAGTTGTTGCCATTGAAGGAGATTCAGCTTTTGGATTTTCCGGACTCGAAATAGAAACAGCCGTAAGATCACATTTGCCTATTATTGTGATAGTCATGAATAACAGTGGGATATACCATGGTATTAACCCACACAAGCACTCATATGACAATTATGAGAAGTTACCATCAACCACGCTGAGTAAAGAAACCAGGTACGACCAATTGGCTAAAAGTCTAGGTGCTGATGGGTACATTGTTAGAAACAAGGAAGATGTTCAGCATGCTTTGTCATTAGCTTTTGCAAACTTGGATAAAGGTATTACAACTGTGCTCAATGTGATAATCTCTCCAGGGACGCAGAAAAAAGTGGGATTCGGGTGGCAAAATAAGAAGCAGCTTTCCAAACTATAGCTTTGTTCTGAATTACAATTACTAATACTATATCTTATAACTGCTTCAAGTTGGGTTTGTAATCTGCAATCAAATTCGGCACATGAGAAATGCAAATAAATAAATATATTGTAAGTTCCAAGACCGAAGACCGAAGTCCGACATACGAAATCCGAAATCCGACTGTTACGCGGAATTCCGCTGGAGGATATAAGATGATACAAAGCTGCACTTTAATTGATCAGATACATTTGTTGATGTTTATATCAATAATATGACTATCAACAAGGAAACTCAGGAAACTCTCAAATTTAAAGGTACAAACTTATTCAAACCAATCAAAGTTGGTGAAATTGAGCTTTCTCACAGGGTGGTGTTAGCACCATTAACACGTTTGAGAAATGACCGCGATACTTATGCTCCATATGTGGAAGCAGCCTCTAAATACTATTCTCAGAGATCCCAGAGACCTGGAACGCTCATTATTGCTGAAGGCATAGGAATAGATGAAGGTAGTATTGGCTGTTTCACTGGGCTTCCAGGTATTTGGACAGAAGAGCAAGTTGAAGCGTGGACCAAGGTTTTCGATGCAGTTCATCGAAACAAATCTTTTGTCATTGCACAGCTTTTTAGTGCAGGTAGACAAGCCTATCCTGAAGTTTTGGCAGCTAAAGGTATTGATTATGTTGCTCCATCTGTTGTTTATATTGAGAAAAATCCTGATTTTCCATTTAAAGAGAGTGCTGAAAAATTCAATAAGCCATTGAAAGCACTGACCAAAGAGCAGATCAAAGATCATATCGAAAGTTTTGTTAAAGCTGCAAAAAACAGCATCAGAGCTGGTGCAGATGGGGTCCAAGTTCATGCTGCTAATGGCTTTTTGTTAAACCAATTCTTAGATCCGTCATCTAATAAAAGAAACGATGAATATGGTGGATCTATTGAAAACAGATCAAGACTGGTTCTAGAAATTGTTGATCGCTTAATTGAAGAGATTGGCCATGATAGGGTATCAGTTAGATTATCTCCATTTGGTATATATGGAGGTTTTCGTGGTATTACAGGGGATCCTAGCTTACTAGCGCAATATGCGCACTTAGTTGGCGAGTTAGAAATTAGAGCACAAGAAGGTAAAAGATTGCAATTTATTGATATTCTCGAACCAAGAGATATTGAAAGAACTAATGAGCAAGCTTATGAAAAAATTCAGTCTAAATCAATTATCGGCACTAATGATTTCATCTTGAGTATCTGGAAAGGTATTGTCGTTAAATCTGGAAACTTCGGTAGTAATCTAGATGCTCTTGCTAAAGAGATAGAAGATAACAGAATCCTGATAGCAATTGGTCGACACTTTATCTCAAATCCCGATCTTCCAGATCGTCTGGAGAATGGATATCCATTGACCAAATATGATAGAAATACCTTTTATACAAACGATTTAGTCAAAGGCTATACTGATTACCCAAGATACAACAACAATGACTGATCCTATTGAAGAACAGATATTAATATATATAATAAGACTCAAAAAGTATATCAGTTATCTTTACCATCACCTTTAATGTATTTGTCATAGGCACCCTCAATGGCATCTTCAATCTCATCACCCAATTCAGCCACATCATCCATAAACTCTTCCGCTAAGTCTTCAAGATTATCTTCAATTTTCTCAAAAAATCCTTCTTTTTCTTTTCCTCCATCTTCTTTTCCTTTATCTTCTTCGCTGGCTGGCACTTCTTGGTTATCATTCTTGGATGAGTCACTTGATTGGTCTGGAGATGTGGCGGGTACCTCATCTTCTATATTAGTAGGTTCTGTGACTGGTTCATCATAAGTCTCAGTCGCTTGCTCCGTTGGTTTTTGATCCGTACTTGTAACTTCATCTTCAAAATGATCCAGCGTGGTGGTGTATCTATCTTGTTTACCTCTGAAAAGGACATCATAAGTTGAATCTACTTTTAGAATGCCGCCTATGTCAAACTCAACGCCTGGATATGATTGAGGATCTTCCCAGTCTTTTTCTAAAATATTATCTTCGTTGAAGATATTAGTTGTTCCATTATTTGCAGCTGGCTCAAGATTGAGAGTTTCACAGAGAACATTATAGACTTCAATGTTGTGAAACGGTCTGATTTTCTTTCCTTGTTCGCCAATCTTAGACTCAAAAAAGGGGCCTGTTCCCAAAAATATGGCACGCATCAACACATCCGAGTTATTGTATCCATGTGTGCCTTTTGGTGAATAATTGCCATTCTTACGCTGCATGTCATCATGTGTGGTGATCGCGTACCCAACATCAGGTATGACCCATATAGGAGCTAATCTTTCATAGTAAGGTTTATTCTTATTCTTTGAACCACCAAATTGAAATTCTGAAGGAAGATCTTCACGCAAATAGATGTTGTAACCAGATTTTTCTCTGAAACTTTCCTCCAACTCAGCATATACTTCCTCCACTTTGAACTCAGGATAAGGTCTCAATCCAAATAACGGCCAGCCGCTGATATTGTGGATTTTGGTAGTATTTAATAGATCGTCTAAATAAACCAAACGATCATTTGATGTAGGTGCCATACCATGGTCTGACACAATTATCAAGTTCACAATATCAGTTAAGTTCCTTGAGTCAATCTCTGAAGTGAGATCACCAATGAAAGTATCAACGTACTTTAAACCTTCCTCTATTTTATCACCTTTTATGCCATACTTATGACCTAATGAATCTATAGTAGGAACATAACTCACAATTAATTCTGGTCTTACCGTGATTTCTTCGTCTAACCAGCTGGATATTCTATCGATTTTAACCTCAAGTGTTTCTGAGCCATTGAACTTATCGACAATATGAGGATTCCATTTATCAAACTTCACTTCACTACCAGGAAACATATGAATAGCAGAGCGAACGCTATGTTTCTCAGCAGTAGACCAAATTGGTTCACCACCCCAAAATACTGGGTCAAGAGACTTTTCAGGAATAACGTTTATAAATTGCTTGTCAAGAGCGGGATCAAAGAATGTATTACCGACTATCCCATGGTCTTGTGGGTATAATCCTGTGGCCATCGTCCAATGATTAGGGAAAGTTGATGAAGGAAATGATGGAATCATATATGGAGCACCATAGCCTTTGGACAACAATTTGGCTAAATTAGGGGTAAATTCAGATGAAATATAATGAGGATGAAACCCATCTAAGGAGATCAATATGGTTGTTGGGAAGAAATACTCAGTACCATTGAAATATTTGATTTTAGAGTGAGCTGGAGAGCTGTGCTTACCATTTTTCTTGGAAAGCAACACTGAAAGTGTTATCACCACTGCGACTAATATCAATACCAGCGCTATATATGACGTATTCTTCAGAATCTGAATGGATTTCTGGTATAATGTGCTGGATTGTCGGTTGAGGATAAACTCATCATCGCTTAGGTCGAAAGAATCATCGTTGTCACGATAAGTTTCTCGGAGTTCAATGCCATTCGCCACTGATTTGGGTAGGTTTGTGTATCCCTTCGATCCCCATTTGCTGAATGTTGATCTCACACTTTTAAAGAAGCTGTTTGAGTGATCATTGTTCTTATCATCAATCTCAAAATCATCGTGCAGCACCGACGGATCAAGTTCTTCTTCGTCCAGCGTCAAGATATCGTCGTCATCTGCGTCCAAGTCTGTCACGGGAATGTCCACTTCGTGTCCAGCCATCTTTTGCTATTTACTGCACTTTGTTTTATTCTGTGTGATGCTTCTTAATTTTTCTTTTTTAGTGTTACATTTTCCTAATAATCTTGTATTGTGTATTGTACTCCGCGAAAATGTATTATGTCATCATCATAGTCATCATATTGTCTCGTTACTCCACAAACGAAAAAGTGTTTAACAATTAATTATTACTAGTATTAACTATTCTCTTGACGATAAACAACGGAAATAAACTGCCTAGTGTTCCTATATAGAAAGAACAGTTTTTCACCGTGGTTTCTCTGTTCATCATAACTTTTCTTCGGCATGCTTTGGCGGTTTTTGCCCAGACTGCAGAATAGTCTAAAGCTGTCAAGGAGCCTACACACATCAGTCGCACTATCTCAACAACTGGTCCGGCCTGTGATATTCCCTTATTTGAAAGACAAGAGCTCCATAATTGCGAAATTCCACCGTAATAAAGACATTCCCTATAACATTCTGAGAGATGTGCTTGGTGTGCAGAACTATGACGCTCATAGCATGGATGAGGTTTCCGATATCTGGTGGTCGTCTATTTTAATGAATGATCTACCGTCAATGAAGAAAGAGCTGCGCAGTATGAGCCCCACAGATACAAGGCTTTTTTGGATGAAATCTGTCAAACTTGCTATGTCTACTCCAAGACTATCGTTTGAAATAATGAACTTGTGGAGTGACTCCAACCTAAGAGAACAGCTACAGATCCCATATGACCTCCCTGAAACCATTATTGCTGCATATATGTATCACCAGAAGTTTTCATCAGCTTCAACATTATTTGAAAACTTCCTTGTACTCCATCGTATACATTGGGGCCCCCTTTTAAGAGTTGCTATTGCATCGGAAACTGTTGAAGGGATTAAGTTCATCGCTTCCTTATATGAGAGGGTTGAGAAGACATATTACTCAGATATTATGGAAATTTTGAAAAGCCTCAATCTAACTGAAACATATATTCATTCGTGGAACAATGTTCTCATATCCAAAGGGGATTTTCCTCTTACAAGTAACTCAATGGATAGTGTATTTCAGGGAATGTTAGAGTATAAAAACATCAGAAGTTTACAAAACTGTCTACGCCACTTCTCCAAAATTGATCTTCCAGCGTCATGGTTAGATGTTTCAACCTCAAAATTACTTGCTAAGTATATTTGTGGAACGTCCAACCAAGAAGCGACATTGCAAAGCTGTTTGACATGTCTTGGTAAACAAGAGAACTTCAGTTATGATTTTTGGGGGATATTATACAAGAAAAGTAATATTTCCATCAAGACAATTGACAAGATGTCATCAGCTTATGGCATAAGTGACACCTCTTCAAAATCAATCAAATCAAAAGCCAACAAGATCTTAGACACAAATCCAAAACAATTTTATGACTACATTGAAGCAAATGTCAATGATGGTGTGCTTCCTCACTTATTCATTGAAACCATGGTTGCGTCTATACGATGCTCCAATAATTTATCAAGATCTTTAGATATTACAAAGAAAATGTTGTCAACCACTCAGTCTTCAAAAAGGAGAAATATGATAGCACATAGATTTATAATTGAGTGTAAACGAAAGATTAAATCAAACAGATTGTTCCATCATGTGAAAGTGGTGAGAAGATTTGAGGAGTTCCTTGAGGAAAACTATTTCATTGATGACAAATTGAGGAACAGATTCATTATGTTTGATATTGAATTTTTGAACTTCAAGAAAGCTTATAATGACTTAACGATATTGTTGGAAGATGATAATAGTGTTATTTTACCTGAGACTATCGACGTTATGGTTCGAGTTATGTTAGCTAAAAGGACACTAATGGGAAAACGGGTATTCAATTCTAGAGCCATTGATGCGGGTTATGAGGTTTTGGGATTAGCATTGAGGTGTCAAGAGCACTGCGAAACCATGGAAGCTAGAACGTGGAAATCAATATTTCACTACATTTTGCTAAATTACAACTTTGAAAAAAGTACTTCTTTCATCTTGAGAGTCGCTGATACCCTTCTTGAGAGAGAAGTACACTCAGTTAAACCTGGAAACCCTAATCATAGACTGAGAAAAATGTTCTCAGATGACCTGTTAAATATCATATTGGAAGAAGGATTTGTGAAAAATGAATCTGACAGATGGTCTGGGTACAAAGTTGTGAAGGAATTAGAGTCCAAAGGCATACACCTTCCTGAGGCTGCGATCAGAGATAAGTTGATCAAACTGATTAGCGTGCTACATCGGCTAAACAACGATATAAAACTCAGGAAATATAAGAGAGTTTTGCGAAGTCAAAGTCCTACTTGTGATGTCAGAGCAACGGTGCAGTACATCAATGCCATCTGAGTTATTTATTCTATTTATTTGTTCATTCACCTATTTGTTCTATTTATTTATATGTTCGACATACTATCTATTTACTTGATTAATGGAATACTAGAGCTTGTCTATGCAATGTCTAATATTGTCTGTCACATACATTTATTTATTTATTTATTCTATTTATTTACAGCTTACACAGCTATTTCTACAGCTAGCTTCGCAGCAGCAGTTCATTAATATATATATAGAGAGAGAGAGAGAGAGATCACAGTTAATTCAAACACTAGAACATATTTAATTAGCTTAGTTTGACGCATAAATATCTAACTTGAATAAATTAGTCATTGAAGCAGTAAAAAAAAAAAAAAAGGTTTTCCATATAAATTCAGTTTCATGATGAAACACGAAACATGCATTCTCATCACAGTCATAGTGGAGACTATGTTGCCCATGCCTCTGATACTCTAGAAGGGATTGTGCAGAAAGCCATTGACTTAAAATTTGATGTATATTGTCTTACTGAACACATGCCTCGTTTGAAGCAGGTATTCTTGTATCCTGAAGAGATTGATCAAAATTTTTCAATTGAGACCTTGGAGCAGAAGTTTGAGAGCTATTATCACCATGCTAAACAAATCCAGCAAGCAAAGATCAGCGGAAACTGCTCAACAAGGTTTTTGGTTGGATTTGAGGTTGAAGGTTTAAACACAGAGCACATCAAATACTCAAACGAGCTTAGAGAAAAATACGATATTGACATGGTTGTAGGATCCGTGCATTATGTCAAAGAGATCCCCATTGATTTCAACAGAGAATTATGGGAAAAGTCTAGAGATTCATGCGGCAGTCTTCATGATCTGTTTAAAGAATACTTTGAGTTACAGTATGAAGTTCTTTGTGAAATAAAACCAGAAGTCGTTGGCCATTTCGATTTAATAAGACTGTTTGCACAAGACGAGGATTATGATTCTTATACAGGAAAGCTGTACAAGAATATTGACATCGAACAGGACTGGACTGATATTTGGTCGTTAGTGATTAGAAATTTGAAGTTCATAAAATCATATGGTGGGCTAATTGAACTAAACAGTGCTGCCATAAGGAAGAATTGGGCCACTCCTTATCCTCAATTTGATATATGTAAAGCCATCATTAAGTATTGTGATGGAAGACTATGTCTTTCTGATGATGCTCATGCGATTAGTCAAGTTGGTCTTAACTATGGGAAAGTGCTGAAGTACGTTACAAATGAGCTAAAGCTTGAAAAACTTTATTACTTGGACAAACATGCTGACAAAGTAACGGTGAAATCGATCAATATTGGGCATGTACAGTCACATCCCTTTTGGGAAAGATAACTAATTGTTACAGATTGTTGCAAACACCCATTTACCAATAGATTTTTAGATAGACTGGCTACTTAATAAATTTTGACTGACTCACCTTGCTGTAGATTGTAGAAAGCGCTACTAATAATGTTACCGTAAGACTGTAAGAGTTGGTACAGGATGAATGATGACTGGAAGGTGATGAGGAAAACAACGATGTTAACAACAATAGGAGATGCAATATAGATGATAAATGGTATATTAATTTTTGAATCTCTCACAAGAGATCTACGTTTTCAAAAGTATATTAAGTTATATATTATATTCTATGGTAGACATCTGCCACTGAAACGAGGATACAAAGAGCAATCTCTGACAGTGAATCTGTTGGTCAACCAAGCTAAAACACGTTCGGTTCCAAGACCATAACCACCATGAGGTGAAGTACCATACTTACGTTGATCAATGAACCAATAGTAAGAATCCAAGTTGTTGATACCTTCACGCTTGAAACCTTCGATTAGTTCCTCCAAACCTTCAGAACGCATGGAACCACCAGTGATTTCACCGACAGTTGGCATCAAGACATCAACAGACTCAGTAACTCTAGGATCATCCAAACAACGTTTCATGTAAAAAGATTTGATTTCAGCTGGGAATCTGGTTAATAAGATTGGGACTCCAATAGTATCGGTCATCTTACGTTCAGCAGCTTCGGCAATATCATCACCAAATTTGAACTCTTCATCATCTTCGTTTTTGATACCGTGTTCGTTCAACCATTTCAGAGCATCAATATATTCTAAACGTTTGAATGGGAATGATGGTGGGACAAAGTCTGGGTTCAACTGTTTGACTAGTGGTCCTGCAATTGGATCTTCTAAAACGTACTTGACAGCTCTTGTTATTAATTGTTCGATATGGTCTAATAATTCTTCGAATGTTAAGAAAGCTAATTCCGCTTCGATATGGGTGTATTCTGCTAAATGACGACGAGTGTGAGATCTTTCAGCTCTGAAGGATTCTTGGACACAGTAAACATCACCAAGTGCTGGCAAACAGGTTTCTAGATAAAGTTGAGAAGATTGGGTCAAGTAAGCTTGTTCACCATAATAGTCCAGTTTGAATAAAGTGGAACCACCTTCAACTTGTGTTTGAACCATACATGGTGGAGTAACTTCGGTTAATTCTTCTTCTTCAAAAAAACGACGAATAGCTCTTAGTAAAGCAGCACGAACTTTGAAAACAGCACTCAATGTTTCACCACGTAGTGTTAGGTGACGCTGGTCTAATAATAACGATGGATCGGCACCTTCTTGAATTTTATTGGTAAAAGCTTCTTCACCACTTGGAGCTAATCCTACAATCTCGTAATAATCAACAACAAGTTCGATACCACCAGCAGCTTGTTTACCTTCTGGTAATTTTGTGACAGTACCAAATAATGTGACAGTTGATTCCAAAGTCAATGTTTGAGTTTGATAGGCATTAGCAAGATCACCACTTAAAACCGATTGCAGATAACCATAACCATCTCTCAAGACGATGAAGGCCAAACCTTTTTGGACTCTTAATCGATGGATCCATCCAGAAACCTTAACTCTTTTACCAACGTAATCTTGCGTTAGCTTACCAATCTTAACTTTTTCAGCAATTGGTAATGATTCATCTTGTTTGATTTCGATTTTCAAAGCTTCTAATTTCTTAGCAGCTTCATCAGCATCTTTTTGAGCTTTTTGAGCTTCAGCCAATTTAGCCTTTTCAGTTTTTTTCTTTAAACCTTCCACACCTTTTTTAGCTTTTTTCAATGCACTTGCAGTGATTTCAACATAACCGTCAGTTTCTTCATCTTTCTTATAGACCCATAATTTGGCATCTTCTTTCACGAAAAGAGCATAAGCAGCAGTTTTGAAAGGGGATTGCTCACTACCTGCAGTAGTCAGCTCATCAGTACCGATTGTCTCATTAACGTACAAAATAGACATCTCTCTCTCTCTCTCTTTGAACTGAACTGAAACAGAAGAAACTAGTGATTCGAAATATTGGGAAAGATGAAAATGAGTAATAACCCAATTTTTAAAATAAATTATCGCCGATTTACATTTATGAGTAACCAGAAAAAATCCGGGTAATTAAAATGTACCACTTATATAAAACATTATACTTAACATTATACCATTATACTTAACTGAAATTTACCCAAAAAAAAACACTGGTTGATTGGAATAGCAATTACTTATACTCTATCTATGTTACATTTTTTTTTGAGTGGATTCATTATATAAAATTTGTAACTGAAATTTGTTATCAGTATCAAATTCATAATATTTATTACTTTGTTTAATTGTATATTAGTATATTGGTTCGTGCAACATCATGTTTTTTTTTTTTTTTTTAAAGGCAGATGAAAATATAAAATTCGTTGAAAGTTTCACACCAAAAAACAGCTTTCAATTTTTGTTACTCAAAAGTCACACAATGGCCTTAGAAGCTTCTCTTGCTGCTCTGTCGATCGCACATGTGTCTTCTTCGGACGCTCTTCCTACCAAGACTCTTGTTTTCAAGCCAAAAACTGCCAAAACTGCTACTCCGATCCCTATCGTCGTTATTGCATTACAGTCTACTGGAACTCCAGGTAATCTAATTGCCACTTCAACCGGTGTTAAAGAACCAAGACTGGCAAATGAAGCACTAGTCCAAGAGTTCTTTGGCGTTTCTCCAAAAGAATTTTCTATTGCTAACATCACAAAGGAACATGCTGGTAAAATCAAAATTGTTTTAGACCAACAGATTAGTGAATCTACAACATATGCCATCTCAACTGAATCCGCAAAAGTTGCCTTAGAAGGTAAATCATTATTAGGATATTTGCAATCCACAGGTATTGAACTGATATCGGTTGATTTCTCAGCTGCTCCTGCTCCTGCTCCTACCTCTACCCCAGCTTCTACTAAAAAGGCTACTGAATCAAAGAAAGAGTCAAGTGCAACTTTAGATGCCAAGTTAATTGGTGTAACTGTTGACAAAAACTTAGATTTCCCAGGATGGTACCAACAGATTCTAACCAAAGGTGAAATGTTAGAATATTATGATGTCTCTGGTTGTTATATCATGAGACCAGCTTCTTATTTCGTTTGGGAACAGATTCAAAGTTACTTTGATGAAAGAATCAAGGCTATGGGTGTCAGAAATGCCTACTTCCCAATGTTTGTCTCCTCAAAAGTTTTGGAAAAGGAGAAAGATCACATTGAAGGTTTTGCTCCTGAAGTTGCTTGGGTTACTAAAGCTGGTAGCTCTGACTTAGAAGAACCTGTCGCTATTAGACCAACTTCCGAAACAGTGATGTATCCATATTATTCCAAATGGATTCAATCCCACAGAGATTTGCCTTTGAAATTGAACCAATGGAATTCTGTCGTTAGATGGGAGTTCAAACATCCTCAACCATTCTTGAGAACTAGAGAATTTCTATGGCAAGAAGGCCATACTGCTCACCTAACTTTTGATGAAGCAAATGTGGAAGTTCTGCAAATTTTAGAACACTATCATGACATTTACAAAGATCTATTAGCTGTTCCTGTTGTAAAAGGTAAAAAAACTGAAAAAGAAAAATTCGCTGGTGGTTTGTTCACTACTACCGTTGAAGGTTATATCCCAACTACTGGCCGTGGTATTCAAGGTGGTACATCTCATTGTTTGGGTCAAAACTTCTCTAAGATGTTCAATATCTCAGTTGAAAGTCCAGAAGGTCCTACCAAACCAAGACTTTTCGCATGGCAAAACTCTTGGGGTCTATCCACTCGTGTTATTGGTGTCATGATTATGATTCACTCTGATAATAAAGGTTTAGTTATCCCACCAAGAGTCGCCGAAACTCAAGCTGTTGTGATCCCAGTTGGTATCACTGCCAAAACTTCCAAAGAAACTGAAGCTGCCATCACTAAAGGTGCTGAAGAAATCGAAGCTAAACTAGTAAAAGCTGGTATTAGAGCTACTGGTGATTACCGTAAAAATTACTCACCAGGTTGGAAGTTTTCTGACTGGGAATTAAAAGGTACTCCAATTCGTCTTGAATTCGGTCCAAAAGATTTGGAAAAGAAACACGTTACTGTTGTTCGTCGTAACGATAACAAAAAATACGATGTTGCTATTGAAGATCTAGAAATAGAAATTCCAAAAATATTGGATCAATTCCACGACGATTTATACTCTAAAGCTAAAGAGTCTTTCGACAGTCACAGAGTTATTGTCGAAGACTGGAAAGATTTTGTTCCAGCTTTGAATTCTAAGAATGTTATCCTTGCTCCATGGTGTGGTAACATGGATTGTGAAGAAGATATCAAAGATGCTTCTGCAAGAAAGAATGACGGTTCTGAAGAAGAGGTTGATGAAAAGGCTCCAAGTATGGGTGCTAAATCATTATGTATCCCATTCGAACAACCAGAATTGAAAGAAGGTGCTAAATGTGTGAAATGTCAGGAACTTGCAAAGAATTACACCATGTTTGGCCGTAGTTATTAGAATTTCCATTAATTGCCAAGGTGTTTAGTTTTTATTCCTTATTACATGTATTTAATTTGTACAAAGGAGCTCATTTGTACTCGTCCTTCAACACCCATCCTGATCGTTCACGATTCCAAACAGCAATAGTCTTTAGCAATGAACGCACCATTATCAAATCCGAGTTATCTACCACTTTGATATTACATGTTTCTAATATCTCACTTGAAGGCGCAAAAAAATCATCTTTTTTAAGCAAATAATAAACCATGTTCTTAATCCTTTGTAAATGCTTTTCATCATTAGAATTTGAAACAGGTGAACCTTCTTTATCTTTCCGACTTTTCAAATTCTGCAGAATTGAGCTTGACTTTACTCCTATTTTTGCTCCTGGTTTACCAGCTGCCCCAAATCTCCCGGTGAAGGTGGGAACACCAATACCAGCTTTCTTAACCTGAGTACGTGAGCGCTTCAAAGCTTCCAACGCATTCTTAGCAACTTTTCTAGCCTCACGTTCGATTATGTCTTGGGATGGGTTTGAATGTTGGGTGACAAAATCATCATGCTTTACAGCTTGTACGTCTTGCGCACCTTTCTTGAACAAACCTCCAAGAAGTCTATCGTCTTCAGTTTCTTTTTCAGTTTCGTCATGATACTCTTGAAGTCCGCTTACCCCTTGGATCCTAGAAATTTTGGATAAATCATCAGCGTCCGTTTGTTTCGAGTTCTGCTGTTTAAAGCTTCCAAATCTATCACCAGGAGTATTATCAAAATCGGATAAAGTGAACAAATCATGTAATTCACTGTTTTTAAAAAATCGCTTTTGATTAGGATCTTTCAAGATCTTGTCTGTAAGCAATTGTTTAAAGATCTGTCTATGGTAAATTTTCTCTTCAATAGAGCCACCTATAACCAATCTGTAAATGAGAACTTCCTTTTTTTGTCCTAATCTCCATGCCCTTTCTCTAGCTTGTAAATCTGTCGATGGGTTCCAATCAGGATCAAATATGATAACTCTATCAGCACCGGTTAGATTAACACCTAAACCACCAACCTTAGTGGTTAATAGAAAAAGATCATAATCTTCATTATTAAAACTGTAAATCATATCTTGCCTTTTGGCTATAACAGTCTCACCACTCATTTTCATATATTTGAAGCCATCACCCATAGTGTTCTGAAGAAATTTTTCTAAGATAATCATCATTTGTTTCGTCTGAGTGAAAAGAAGAACTTTATGTTTTTCCTGTTTCCATTGTTTCAATAAAGGTTTAAGGACTTGTAGTTTTCCAGATCTCACTGGATCACCATATCCTGGCCGATTTTCCATATATTGAACATCGGCTAAATCAGGATGATTGCAGATCTTCCTCAGTGTATCAATCGCTCCTAGATATGAATTGACTTTAAACTCTGTTGATTTCAAGAATTCAAGGTATCTTTCCTTTTGATACTTGGTTAGTTTACACATCAGCACATACTCCTGTTTGGAGGGTAAATCTCTTGCAACATCAACTTTCATCCTTCTCAGCAAAAAAGGTTGAATCAGTTCTTTCAGAATGACTGCCTTCTGGTATCCGATCTTCACTTGTAAATTAGTAGCATTAGCATAACCACCAATCTTGATTGGTGTTTCAAATTCATCCTCGAAAATAGGAAGTGTGCCCAATCTCCCAGGAAATATGAAATCGAATAAAGACCATAGCTCAACCAAGTTGTTTTGAATAGGCGTACCAGATAAAATGATTCTGTTATACGTTTTAAGTCGTTTACTTAAGATTGTGATGTTAGAATTGGGATTCTTGATTTTATGTCCTTCATCTAGAACAACATAACCCCAGTCCACGTTGAGCAAATGTTCCTCGTAAATTCGCAATCCGATATAACTTGTAATAAGAATATGGCCTTTACTTAACAAAGTCTCCATTATTTTTTTAGCTTTCGCTGAAGACTTCATTGATTGCAAAGTCTTTTGAACATCATCGTCTTCATCACCTTCTAAAAGTAAAGCTTTATCAAAATCTTCGTCTTTCAGCTTCTTGTTCATACCAGATCCTATGGAATGCAAGACCATCGTTCTTAGTGGCGGCCACCAGGTGTGGAATTCGTTAACCCATTGTGTCATCACCGTTGCAGGACACACTATCAACACTGGTTTATCAAGTTTTCCGGAATAGTGCAACCCTGCAATAAATGCAATTATTTGTATTGTTTTACCGAGTCCCATTTCATCACTCACAATACCCCCATGTTTCTGCGAGTAAAGTTCATAAAGCCATTGTACACCAGTTTTCTGGTAGTCAAATAAGGATGGGTAAATATCACCTGGAATTTTGAAATCACTATTCAAGACAGCATCAGGATTATTAGGGTGTGATCTAAGCCATTCTGGAGCATCTGTTTGATCTGTTGAGGCATTCCGTAGGCTTGAGCGTTGATGTATCCAAGTGTTTAGTCGATTTTGATAAAATGACTCATCTCCATCGTCAATGTTTCTTATATCATCTTCACTTAGAAGCTTAAGCTTTTTCTTCACTGGTTGTAACTCTTCCTCATCAGTTTCTGAACCATCTGTTGTGTTATCCCCTTCTTCCATGAGCTCGATTTTGGTATCAACAAATCCAGGAATTCTCAAGTTTTGATGAGAGACTGATTCTTCAGGTTCCTTATGCGTCTCATCTTCTTCAACGACAAAACCAGTGGAGTTACCAAAAGCTGTAATTTTACCAGTTCTTATGAGAAAATCTTTCTCTGTTTCATGGGGAAGTCTTTCAGTGTGATCTAGATCAGTATTTTCTTTATTTTTTTGGGCATTTTTTTGATTATTTGCTAACCTTGTTTCAATATCGAATATATCTGTTTGTGATTGCTGTATTTTTGATTCTTTTAGTAGCTTTATTTGTTCTCTCAATTCATCTTTTTGGGATATCTTCGTCCGAGGGTTACGCAATCTATCTTCGAGTTTTTTGAGTTCATAATTGGCCTTATTTAACGCATCTTTTGCCTTCTCTAGTCTCTTCTTATCAGCTTCAATTTCTTGTTGGTTGATGAGGTGATTCGCATTAGCCTGAATTTGCTGCTCCAAAGACGTCTGTTCCACCAGTTTTATATCCAAATCTTCCAGAGATTCCGGTGGTGGAGACTGTGGATCTTCACTCTCGCTCATCTGACCAGAATCACAGGTTCTGAGTAACAGAAACTAAATTTATATAGATTTTTTGATTGATTGATTAAAAGTAAATATCGGAATTTTCAGTCGCCTCTCGGAATTACAATTATTTCATTACCAATGAAATTAAAAAGTGTGGATGTGAATTAAATTTTGCTTCAGTTTGTGTAAAAATAGAAACTGGTTCTTCAATTGGAAGAGAGTTTGAAGCTGACTACTGAGTGATTTGTAATGCCAGCAATTTCGAGTAAACTCGAAGTGAATCGAGTTCAGGAGCTTGATTATCTGTTGACCCAGCTCAAACCATTGATCTTGAGTCACATATCTAATGCTTCTAAGCCAGATGCAAAATTGGGTCCCAAGATCTCTCCACTTGAGTTACAAAAGATTGTTCCATTGGAAACTCCGGTGAAAGGTTACGGCAAGGATGGTGTATACAGCTTGTTTGAGCAGGTTTTGAATAATTCCATTGTTACGTGGCACCCAGGTTTCTTGGACAAGTTATATGCTTCTACCAACCCAATTGGTGTTGTCTCCGATATTCTTTTGAGTTTATTGAACACCAATAGTCACGTCTACACAGTTTCCCCTATCTTGACTTTGATTGAGAAAAAAATCTCGAAATCATATGCTAATTTATTCGGGTTCAATGGACCTTTTGCCGGTGGGTTAACCTTTTCTGGAGGTTCATGGTCAAATATAACAAGTTTACATATTGCAAGATCTATTTTATTCCCAGATACAAAGTCAAACGGTAATCAGAACCATAATTTCGCCGTTTTCAGCTCTAAACATTGTCATTATTCTGTTGAAAAAGCTGCTATTCTTTTAGGCCTTGGTTCTAATAATGTTATTAAGGTGGATGTTGACTCAAAAGGTGTCATGGATACAAATGATCTCGAAAAAAAGATCAAGCAAAGTATTGATGATGGATTTACACCTTTATATATCAATGGTACAGCTGGTACTACCGTCTTCGGTTCATTTGACCCATTTGATGAAATCAGCACAATTGCAAAGAAATACAAGATTTGGTTCCATGTTGATGGATCCTGGGGAGGAAATGTCGTTTTTAGTGAAAAACAAAAGTACAAGTTGAAAGGTATTGAAAAGGCTGATTCAATAACAGCAAACCCTCATAAATTACTAGGAGTACCTACCACTTGTTCGTTCTTGTTATTACCAGATGAAAGAACTTTTCAAGTTGCAAACTCATTAGATGCTCCTTATTTGTTCCATAACAAAGAACCTTCTGAGACTTTCTATGACCTTGCAGACGGTACAATGGGATGTGGTCGTAGAGCTGATTCGCTCAAATTCTATCTAGGTTGGTACTATTACGGCTCAGAAGGTTATCAGCAGAGAGTTGATCATGCTTTCAATATAACAGGTTATTTTGCTGATAAGTTGGCTAAAACACCACAAAAGTTCAAACTTATTTCGACAAACCCTCCACCAGCATTACAAGTTTGCTTCTATTTCAACAAAGACGGGCAATTTAATGATGTTGATACTAATACTAGAGTTACTAGAGAGATTGTTGCAAAGCTTCATGAATCTGGTAGATTTTTGATAGACTATTCTCCAGCTGTTGGTGTTAGTAGCGGAGAATTCTTTAGAGTTGTTTTTGTTAGTCCAATAGTTGATAGTGATTTGGTTGATGAACTATACGAAGCTATCATCAAGATCGGAGATGATCTATGAACTCAATAAATATATGTATTGGACTTTCAAATATGTACATGTAAAACACTCTCTCCCTCTCCCCTTCTTTTTTTCAGTCCTTATTACTGCTGTTCAATACGTTGAGCTTTCTAATCTCTTCATGGGCATCAAAGTTACCGCTTGATAGATTCTCGTACTGCTGATCATATTTTCCTGTCGAAAGTGGAGCATTTCCTCTCATTCTTTTTGACATATCAAAGAATCCCTTTCGGCACTCCCAAAAGGCCTTCATCTGAGCCTTACACAGTTCTGGAAGATCCTTTGCCAGCTCCGGGTTCTCAATACACTCTCGTGGAGAGTTTCGGTGTATGAGCACACATGGCGACCGCTGGAGACATACAGCGACAGCAGTTCTTTGATCTTTGCAACTGATGACTCGTTAATAACATGGTTCATTTTGTGTTGATTGGGATACTTTTAAACTCACCTTCCTCCCATTTCAAACTACTTTTTTAATAAACTAATTAATAGTTTATAGTTTATCAAAGTGTTTGGTTTCCAATGACAATTAAATATTTTCATTATGTAAGTTTTGAAGTAAGTGAAAGAAGCAACAACAACTGATTACTATTGGCTTGAGTTATGGCTATCAGTTTCGTGCCCGGGGAACCCAACAAACAGTACCAGGCAGTGGCCCATGGACAATGGCGAGGGCACTCCATCATGGTGTACTGCTCAGGGAACAACCTGATCATTTTGTCTGATGACATGCAGCACTTACAAACAATATACCTTGATGCTGATGCTGTCTCTGTGGATGTTAATCATTACGACGGCACAATAGCAGTTGCGTTGGGATCGCAAGTCCAGATATATGAGCCAATGAGTGAGTTCATGAAAGTTCCACGTTGGCAGTTCAGCACAAGGCTTATAGATCCTAAAAATCACTCTCACATCAACATCATCAACTGGGGTGTCAAAGAAGAGATAGTGGTTGGATCAGATTATCTCACATTATGGCGGGTTAAAAAAGAATTTGGAATTGTTAAGGCTGCTATCATATGGTCATTGATACAAGCTTCTCCTGTTTATATTGCGAAGATTTCACAGGATTCAAATTTGATTGCGAGTTGTGCTAAATATGATAAACTATTGAAAGTCTGGAACAGGATATCCTTTGGAGATAACTCATTGTTTGATCTCTCTTATTTAATTCACCCAGCTTCCATAACAAACATACGTTGGAAAAGACATGACCCAGATATTGTACCCAACTACGATTCTTTTACAAACACATTATACACTTTAGCACGAGACTCAGTTCTGAGGATATGGTCAAGCCATGAGTATGAGAGCTCACACATTATTCAACAATGGGGGTCTCTTGATCTTCTTGAAGATGAAACCAAAAATCGAAAGAAATTTGTGAATATCATTGATGATTATTTAGTTACGAATTCTTTAAAAGCTGCCATTAAAAGACTGTACAAAGATGAAGTAATAGAAATTCAAAAGAAACAGCCTGATTTAGTTACAAGTCTCGACACAGAAGGAAACTTTGAGTTATATGCCTTAGAGAACCTATCGCAAAACCCTCCAAAGATGATCAACATCAAAAAACTGAAATCCATGAAGTTCCATCCCCAAACTTTCGTCACAAATCCCGAATTCCTAAATTTTGCAGAGTCATTGAATGATAGTAATGGAGATATTTCCATAGTGATCCATGATTTGAAAGGAGTCATAAGAAATATAATTCTGGATTTGAGTTTCTTCGTACAAGATGGCTTTGATCCAAAGATCGGTTTTTTAGCTCATAAGTTAACGGGCCATAACAAATCCATAAGAGAAATTTATAGAACAAATGATGGTACTGCTATGTTAACTACCAGTCGTTTTGAAGAGAATGCAGTTTGGGCTCCACAACACCTAAAGAATAGCTTAACACTATTCAAGAAATCAGTTGTTAAGACACCATCCACTATTTCCAGAGCTATACTAATGGAAGGAGGGAACAGGCTTTTGACAATATGTGCTGATATGCTGATTCTTTGGGACACTTCAACTAAAATTGCACATCAAAAATCTCAGTTAGTAATCAACAATACTAGTGAGTTACTTTTGTTTGCACAAGTGCCGATTAGTGATCATGTTCATTCAAGACATTATGTTATTGCTATATTTAAAACTGCTATAAAAGCTTGGAATGTATCCGATGAACAAATACTGGAAGTCGAAACTGATAACTTGCCAATAAAAACAGATGATATCTATCTCATTGCTCCTATCGATCCTGTTGGTGCAATAAATATCAAGGGTAGACCTGTGTTGTCAACATCTACTGACAAAGGTATCATACAATGCTTTGTTGGTATAGTGGAAAATGAAAGAATTCATTGGGTTCAACACAATCGTTTAGAATCAGGAATTTCCAATCCATCTTATATTCGGGGCTCTTCAATATCAAAGATCTCTATAGTTGACAATTCAAAGAAAAGACTAACGATTTGGGATTTAAACAGAAATGTTTTAGAATATGAAGAGGAATATGATGAGATAATTCGTGACATTGACTGGACTTGTACTTCAAACAAACAAAGTATCCTTGCAGTCGGATTCAGAGACCATTCACTTTTGTATACACAGCTGAGATACGATTACACCAACAAATCACCTACATTCTTAGCGATCAAGAAAATTGATATCAAAAGCTACACATCTCATGAAATTGGTGATTCAATTTGGCTGGAAGATGGTACATTAGTCATTGGTGCAGGGAACCAAATTTTTGTGTCAGATAAATTTCTTGATCTGGAGAGTGACCAGCTTACAAAGAAGTCCATCGGTACAAGAAATATTGTTTCGAATGATATACTTAACTTATGTTCGGTTCTGAATGGTGTTTTGCCATTATATCATCCACAAGTATTAATCCAAAGTTTATTCATAGGGAAATTTGAGATTGTTAAAGAGATTCTTTTGAGGTTATTTCTTAAGATGCGTGAGACTGAACTATTCGGAGAGTCAATTGAAGCAATTGGTTCTTCCCTTGGTTTTGACGCCTCAAAATTTTATGATCTTGAATTCACTTCCAACACTGATGATTTTGAAGAACCATATACAAGCTTCGATAAGAATGTTGCAGACTTACTGAAAGATAAATTAACAAACAATCCATTGCCATATTTGACTCGACATCAACAAATGACTCTTTTGAGCACGATTGAAGCTGTGGAGGATATAGAGAAAAATATATTAAGTTTGGATCACCATGGTTTGAAGTTCTATCTGGGAGTGAAGCTACATCAGTTACGTAGAAGTGGAACTCAAAACAAGCTGTCTATGAGAGATATAAATTGGGCACTGCACAGTGAAAATAAGGAACTACTGCTCCAAATGATTGAAAGCTCAGTGAAAGATAGAAAAATTACATGGCCAATTGCTAAACAATATGGACTGAGTCACTGGGTGACCTATGAGAATTTAGTTTCTACTTTCGAGCTGATAGCTAGAAATGAATTCACATTGCCAGAAAAAAGAGACCCTTCGAACTGTTCCATTTATTACCTGGCCTTGAAGAAGAAACAGATTTTATTGGGATTATGGAGAACTTCTGTTGGTCATCCAGAACAACAAAAGATGATATCATTCCTAAAAAATGATTTCCGTGAACCGAGATGGCGGTCAGCAGCTCTAAAGAATGCGTTTGTTCTGTTGAGTAAGCACCGGTATATGATGGCTGCGTGTTTCTTTTTATTGGCAGATTCGTTGAAAGACTCTGTGAATGTCTTGATCAAACAAATTGACGATTTTGACCTAGCTGTTGGTGTTTGCCGTGTCTACGAAGGTGATAATGGCCCTGTTCTGAGAGATATCTTGATGAAGTCTTTATTATGTAAGGCTGTTTCAAACGGTGATAGATGGACCACAAGTTATATATTTTGGAAGATTAAAGATCAATCAAGGGCAATTCAGTCTTTAGTGAAATCACCAATCGAGTGTCTTGATTCAGAAGAGCAGAAAGGTGTACAATTAACAGAGCGGTCAAAGTCATTTTTAGAAGATGATCCGTTGCTGATTGTACTATACAAGAGCTTACGTGAAAAGAGTGCTAATTACTTATCGGGTTCGTTACAAATATCAGCAAAAGCAGAGTTTGAGTTTATTATGAGGGTTGCAATGATTTACTCCAGAATGGGATGTGATTACCTTTCCGTTGATCTTGTCAAGAATTGGAAGTTTGTTAAATTTGATGGTATCAAAAAAGATAAGAGTTACATTGAACTAGCTGCTGAATCCCAAAATACTCCAGGCATAGTTTCTTCAGGTGGAAGTCTGCTGGAAAAATACGGATTATCCCCACAATCTAGAAGGCGGGATAGCGTTTTAACGGACTTTCAAAATCTCCAGTTGAATGGTGATACTAATGGAACGAAGAATAGTATGAGCATACTTGAAAAATATGGCCTTGCCTCAAACTCTATCAAAAGAGAAAACGATGGGGAGAAAGAACCGAATACAACACATAATAATATTGCTCCACCTCCTCAATCTGCATTCAAGGAACCAGATATGAGCTCATTCCAATTCGGATTCTGACAATAGAATCCACACATATAAAAGTCATACATAAATCAATATATATCTTCACAATTATAATTATAATTACCCTATCGAACCTTCTTTAATCACGTGATAATTGGTGTCTGGCTGTTTTCAGCTTAGTAGTCAGTACCCATTCCGAAAATTTTCTTAGAAAACAGTCAAGAAAACAGCAACTTTTGACTTAAATAGGTGATAAATATCTCAATATTATTGTTGAGAAACTTGTTTTGCTGAGATCAGTTTCAAGTGGCTTGTAATTTTCAATTTTAGCAACTTGCAACTTTTATTTTCAACGTGATTTTGTTGATATTTTGCTGCTCTGATTAGCTTCCTTTTGCCCCACGTTTGAAATCAACAACGATAAACGACAACATATAAAAAAAAAATGGTGTCAACTCCTTCGAAACTGGGAGGCACTCCTTTCAGAACTCCACAAAGTCCTCCACTCAACGCTCACCAGAAGGGCAGCTCCAGACAAGCGTCAATTGTTGAAATGCTCTCTACGCCTCCTCCTTTAGAAAATCTGGATCCTTTAGATATCGGACAAGGAAAGCTCAGTAGAAATCCCTCTCAATCTTCTAACTCCTCATTGAACACATCATCTACTGTTCAAACCAAAGACATTGTTTACAGAGATTGGCAAGATGTCAAATTGAGCGAATTGGTCGAATCTGCAAAATTGGTATTCATAAAATCCTCACTATCGGTGGAAGATGCTTTCAATGTTTTAACGACGCATAATTTAACATCACTACCGGTAGAAGAATACGATAATGATGTCAACTGTCTTACATTTGATTATACAGATCTAAATGCCTACTTATTGTTAGTTTTAGGTAAATTGCAAGTCAACGAGCAGAGCTTTAGTCAAAATCAGTACTATAAGAACAAAGAAGAGATAGTGGATCTCATAAACAAAGCAAAGAAAGGTGAACAAGTTCCTGTGAAATTTGTGATACAGCTTGCTCCAAAGAATCCTTTTTATAAACTTCCAGAGACTGAGACACTGTCATCTGTAGTGGAGATTTTGGGTAGTGGTGTTCATAGAATTGCTATCTTCAATGAAGAATCTACTAAGATAACTGGTATTCTTTCTCAAAGAAGATTGATCAAGTATTTATGGGATAATGCTAGAAGATTTCTATCCTTAGAGCCTCTCTTTCAATCAAGTTTGAGCGAATTGAATATTGGTAACGCCAATGTTATCTCCATATATGGTGATGAGCCTTTAATCAACGCACTGGTAAAAATGAACACCGCTAGAATATCCTCAATAGCAGTAGTGGACCACCATTTGAATCTGTTGGGTAATATATCTGTGACCGATGTCAAACATGTTACAAAATCATCACAATCGCCACTATTACACAAGTCATGCTTACACTTTGTATCAGTGATCTTAAATCTCCGGGGTCTAGAAGATGGTAAAGATTCGTTCCCAATTTTCCATGTTTATCCAACATCATCACTGGCGAGAACTGTTGCTAAATTAGTTGCTACGAAATCACATAGATTATGGGTGGTTCGTCCATATAACTCTTCCTCTACACCATCATCAGGATCAGTTTCTGCTACGCTCAACTCTGATAATCATTTAATTCCTGAAAATGAAGGTAGAGCTGGTAAACTAATAGGTGTTGTTTCAGTGACGGACATTCTAGGATTGATCGCTAGAAAGCATGGAAAACTCTACGTTGACCCTAATCAAGCAAGAAAGCAAAGAAGAAGATCATCATCTTCCTCTACAAGATCATCCAACTCGTTGGAGCAGTTTAGAAGATCTATTAGCGGTGCTTCCGATTTAAGATAATCAAGAAATTACAAAGCAAATTACCAGAAACAACACAACATATATATAACAAAAAAATTATTATTAGAATGTCTAGCCAGAAGAACGAGGAGACACACCCATTGCATGCCAAAACATCTTTTTCACTTCTATATACCGCATTCTATTTCCTAAGTTTATTTTATTCTTCTGAGTAATTGGCTCTTGCAGTTCGTAATTGAACTTCAGTAGAAAAATCACCTATTATAATAAATCATACATATTTGAAACTTGTAACACGCAACATGTTTTTATTATGTTATTACTATTAAGTCATCTGTCTATCAATGACAGCGCGTCAGTGTGCCTCAGATCACACTACCTTTTCGGTATCACGTTATTAGATCGTCTATCTCTATTGTTTGATAGTCTCGGAAGTTTTCTTGGGATTGAGCTGATATTTGATTGTGACGACTGTGGATGTGACTGATCGGATGCTTTTCTTTTTGGCCTTATATTATTATTTTCTTTATCTTCATTCAAACTTTCATTGAATCTTTGGCCTAAGAGCTGAAATTTTGGAGGAGATTTGGGACCCTCAGTGTCAATTATTCTATTTGGTAACCTCAATACTTCCCTCTTCGGAGTTTTTCCTGATGGTAACAGTGATGTCTTGATAACAGATTGTTCGGACTCAAGTTGCTCAAGGATTGTATTGACCCTTTGGCTCTCAAAGCCTGGATTTTTCTTTTGTTGGATGACACTTAGTTGGCTTTCAATTTCATCAATTTTCTTCCTGGAGTCGATTAGTGTAGAACCAAGACCTTTAATATGGTGCTGACTGTTTTCAAATTTGGTTTCAATCTGCTGAACGATTTCAAAAACTTTGTTTTCATTCTGGAACCTCGAGGTTAGTTGATTGATTTTCTGTAATTCTTCGTCAATTATTGTCTTGGAAGAATTGGTAAAAGTACTGGTTTCGTGAACATTTTCTAATATCTTTGCCAACTCCGTGTCATGTCGCTTATTATACTCTGCCGTCTTCGCGTCACAGTTGTTTAAAATTTCTCTGGTTGAATTGTCCCATTTCTTCTGAGCTGTTTGTAGATGAGTTTTCTCAACCTCCACAATATCACTGACTGTGTTTCTTAGGGCACTTTCAACGAATTCTAATCGATTATTTTTGGAATTTTGCATCATCTTTAGGATCGAGTTATTGAGACTTTCGCTCTCGCTTTCAAAGACTTGCTGTATCTGTGACACAACGGCTTCCAAAACGTGATTATGATTATTGAATAAGGTATCATTCAAGGTATTCTTCAAATCATTATTCTCCTTAGATAAGTTTGATAGTTGGTTGCTCAAACATGACTCTAAGTCATTAACTATATCTCGTAACTGTTTCACATCTATCTCAAATTGTTCAAATAAAGTGGGGAATTTCGATAAAATGGATTCACTAACATTTTTGCACGCGTTGTAGGTTGATTTTTGGAGTGAAAGTATCATATTATCAAGCTCTTTTTTAACTAGATTAACATCAATTCCAATATTATCGGATATATTATGTCCCGTTAATGTTTCAGATATCGTCTGTGTAGCACTTTTTATCAAGTTTTCAATAATATGCGTTATTGATGCTTTTGTCTTACTCTCGAATTGTTGAACAACCTCCAAGTTGGTATTTATGACATTGATGACCTCTTTGAACTTAGAAGAAGAAAGCATTAAGTTTTGTTCATTTTCTTTCTGTTTATCAATTTTATTATGAAGTGAGTCAACAGTGGCATTCAATGTATTGATCACAGTCAAATACTCATTATTTTGAGATTCTGTTGCCACTATCTGTGATCTCAATTCATTATTTCTGGTTTTCAACGATCTCAAGAGTCTATGGTTCTCTTCGATTTCTGTTTTATACTCCTGAATATCATTCATGAGTTCTTCATAGTTATCTTTGTCTATATGAATCCCATTCCTTGCTTTTGTAGCATTTAAATCAGCTTTGACTTTCGAAAGCTCAATGCTTAATTCTTTCACCAAAATATCTTTTGAAAGTGAAGAACCCAACTGAGGTTTATTTTCTATGCTTTTTGCCTTGTTTGCATACTCTAATGTACTTAGTGTTTCTTCATAATTTATTTTGGCAGGTGAAATAGTGGCAATCAAACACGTTTTAGTTCTTCCACCCAAGGAATCTTGAAGTAGTCTAGTCAATTTTGATTCTCTATAAGGAATATGTTGATAGTTCTTCTCGACTAGAAGGTTTATTACTCTTCCTAATGTCAACAAACTTTGATTAATAGATCCAGCCTCTTTTGCTCTTTGGTTCAAAGCACCAGACCGGCTGATATTTTCTGAACCCGCAAGATCAACTAAATTCATTTTGGAAATGCGAAATAACTCACCAGTGTCATGACTTTTACGATATAGATTCAAAGTGAAAATTGTATGGGAGCGACTTGAGACATCATTCATCTTTGTAGCAGCGACTTGTCGTATTTTCAATCCTTTTTGAAGGGTCTTCAATCCATGTGTTGCATTTTTTATTATTATTTCTTCCAGATTTTGAATATGAATAGCGCTCGATTTGACGCCATTATGCAGATTAGAATCTGGAATGGCAGGCGCAATGGGAGGCTTCTGGTCAAAGATTCTTAATTTCTTATTTGGATCATGGCTTAATAAATCTTTAAGTTCTTCGTTGTATAACTCAATAAAAGAACATTTAACGACATAATCGTCTTGTGATTGCCCAATGTTTGGATCATTAAGCACATCAAACAGCTTCATTAACACTCTGGGTATTATACCTGATCTCTCATTTAGCTTGGAGTCCTCATCACATTCACCTGTCATTGTGTATGTTTTACCAGTAGAAGTCATACCGTACACCAACAACGTACAATTATAGCCTTTCAAGAACTCATCAAATAACGGGCTTGCAACTTGCTGAAATACAAGCTGTTGGTCAGCTAGTGGGCCAAACACTTTGTCAAACATATAGACTTTAGAGTTCAGTTGCGCGCTCACTCCAGTTTCATCAGATGGATTTAACACAACTTCATCACCTTCTTCACTTTGAACGTTCACAACTACAGCACTTTTCGTAGATGTCTCTTTAGCATTCCTTGCTCTGCACCGAACCACGACTTTGATATTCTCGTTTTCCATGCTCATCATTCACGCAACGATTGTGATTTTTGTTATCAAAAATTATATGATATACGTTTGTTATGGTATTTTTTTTTCGTGATTTATTCTTTGTTTACATTTTTGAGATATTACCGCGGTTGTCATAGCAACGGAAAATTAGTACATTGCATTCAGCTATTTATGATATTATGATGCCCAATTTTCCGGAGAAGGCTATCGACGGTTTTTCTGTCGAGTTCTGTGTCTGTACAAATGGAATCAAAAGAGTCAATGTTCTTCAAGTGTTTGACAATCTCATGTATCTGCTTTTTCGGAATATCGTTAGCTGTTTGACCCGAAGGTCTTTTCTTCTTTGGTGTTACATCACCAACATTATTCGGCTTGCTATTATCATTGAAGGTAAAATGAGAGAGTAGCTCTGGAAGCGGGTTCTCCTGCTGCAGTATCGTATCTATAGTTGGATAGGCTTGAACTCTGTAGATTAGGCCTCGAAGTACTCCAAATGTGATAAACCGTCTCACATCAATGAATTTCAAATCTAACTGATGTTCTTTATACCATTGCTTCACACTTTGGCCTTGGTGTAAGGATCTATAGAGAAAGAAAATCTTGGCTTTAGAAGGTAGAATAACAGTCTCTTTTGTGGTCTTTCTAGGGCCTAGAAGAGATATAACAGAGTTAAATTCTCTTGTACTTCCTGAATCACTTGATCTGGACAATGGAGGTTTTATGTTACTAGATACTGGAATATCAAATGCTAAGTCCTCAAATAATGATGGGGCTACCACATAACCTTGACATTCTGCTGCAAGGTTGCCATCTTTCAAAAAAAGATCAATATCAGATGTTGGTGCATATATATTCGAGAATTGAAAGATATCAGTGAGAATTATGCACTTATAGTAAATCAAATGTTGTATTAGCGCTTTCACAACCGAATAGTCCCCATCAATGAGTGTGCTTATTCTTTTAATAGAATTAATCCCATTGATATATGGTATAATTTTTAACATTGTAGGATCCCAGCTTACGTCCACCAGTTTCTCAAGGTTAACAGTTGAGATAGGAACATCCTCAGGGTATATTTTAGGTGGTGGAGGTAACAAAGGCAAAAGTTTGATATCAACTGAGTTTCCGTTATCTATAGGAATAAGACATTCTGAATAATTATTCAAGTCTTGATAAATCTGTTGAATCAAGCTCTCTATAGAATTTAGTTCTATCACTTTTCCTGCTTTTATTGAAGTACCTATTGGAATGGATGCATTGGTACTATCATCAATCCCATTTAAGATCTGGTCAGAGCTAGATGCAGAGTCAGTTGGGTATAGAGCATTTTTTGCAAAATTTCCAGAGCCTAGTTCTGAACTTGGATGCGAATTTTTAGCTGCAGTGAAATATGCATTATCATTCTCCTTTTTGGATAATATCTGATATTGTTCCTCTAAATTTTTAAACATTTTCCCCAATCTTTTGATCGAAGGTTCATAAGGTGTAGTATCAGAATCATAATTGAAAACAAAACAGAAATTGAAACTGAAGGAATTTCTGGCATAATGAGGGGCTGTAATTGAGACGGGATACCCAACTAATCGATATTGGCCCACTTTCAACGTGACAAGCCTGTCACATAGTGGAGCTTTGGGTATTATATAGTTCTTCACCAGGTCAAAATCGAAAAGAGGTTGTTCCATAGCATCTGAAGCTGGGGTTTGTGAAGGAACAATTGAGCCCTTGGGTACCTGTTGTGAGACTTTGGTCCCCTCTGTCGGATGAAATACTGTATAAAATAGAGCCTCTATCGAAGCAAACCCGTCGGAATTGGACATGACGCTGACAAATTAACTGCAACGAGACAACAAATTATTTTCAATGGGTCTATTAATTTTATCCAATGTGTGATCAATATAGCTCTTATTTAGTGTTAAATTCGCGAAAAAACTTATACTATGATTATGTAATAATTTTAGTAAAACACACAAAAAAAAAATGAATCGCGAAAGCCGAAAGCCGTGTTTAGCACCGAAATTTTTTCATTTTAGCGTAACACCCAGACACCATCACCCGCTAGAAATTCGCGAATTGTCGCTGACCAGCTTCAGCGAAAGTTCTAGCAAAATTATTAATATTAAATATTAACAGTATAAAAAACGAAAAAAAAAAAAAAATGCCCACATCGAACGAAACCTGAAAGAAATCAACCAGTCAAACGAACTTTGAATTAAAAATGTTGTCTGCTTCCCGTGCGCAAATCAGAAAACAAAGTGTCTCCCTTGCCAGAAACCTCTCTTACAAAGAGTTGAAATTCGGTGTTGAAGGTAGAGCTGCCTTATTGAGAGGTGTTGAAACTTTAGCAGATGCTGTTTCTGTCACTTTAGGTCCAAAAGGTAGAAATGTCTTAATCGAACAAGATTACGGCTCCCCAAAAATTACTAAAGATGGTGTTACTGTTGCTAGATCAATTACTTTGAAAGATAAGTTTGAGAACTTGGGTGCCAAATTGTTGCAAGAAGTTGCCTCCAAAACTAATGAAAGTGCTGGTGATGGTACAACATCCGCTACTGTTTTAGGTAGAGCCATTTTCACTGAATCAGTGAAAAATGTTGCTGCAGGTTGTAATCCAATGGACTTGAGAAGAGGTTCACAAGCTGCAGTTGAAGCTGTCGTTGATTTCTTG
This sequence comes from Wickerhamomyces sp. yHMH617, assembly GCA_030571115.1. Taxonomy (NCBI): domain Eukaryota; kingdom Fungi; phylum Ascomycota; class Saccharomycetes; order Phaffomycetales; family Wickerhamomycetaceae; genus Wickerhamomyces; species Wickerhamomyces sp. yHMH617. The sequence goes on along the minus strand of JAJLXD010000012.1, from coordinate 117,406 downwards.
CAAAAAAACAAGAAAGAAATCACAACAAGCGAGGAAATTGCCCAAGTTGCCACCATCTCTGCCAACGGTGATTCTCACATTGGTAAACTATTAGCTAGTGCTATGGAGAAAGTTGGTAAGGAAGGTGTCATTACTGTTAAAGAAGGTAAAACTTTAGAAGATGAATTAGAAGTAACTGAAGGTATGAGATTTGATAGAGGTTATATTTCCCCATACTTTGTCACAAACACCAAGAACGGTAAAGCCGAACTAGAACATCCATGGATTTTCCTAAGTGAAAAGAAGATCTCTCAAATCAGTGATGTTCTTCCTGCTTTTGAAATTGCTGTTAAATCAAGAAGACCATTACTAATCATTGCTGAAGATATCGACGGTGAAGCATTAGCAGCTTGTATTCTAAACAAAATCAGAGGTCAAATCTCTGTCACTGCTGTTAAAGCACCAGGTTTCGGTGATAATAAGAAAAATACTCTTGGTGATATTGCCATTTTAACTGGTGGAACTGTTTTCAACGAAGAATTAGATTTGAAACCAGAAAACTGTACCCCAGAATTATTAGGTTCTGCTGCTTCTGTTACTATCACTAAAGAAGATACTGTTGTCTTGAATGGTGAGGGTTCTAAAGAGAACATCTTGCAAAGAATTGAACAAATCAAATCCTCAGTTGCTGATGATGCTACTTCTTCATATGAAAAGGAAAAACTTCAAGAAAGATTGGCCAAATTATCAGGTGGTGTTGCCGTCATTAAAGTTGGTGGTGCATCCGAAGTTGAAGTTGGTGAAAAGAAAGATCGTTATGATGATGCTTTAAATGCCACTAGAGCTGCTGTTGAAGAAGGTATTTTACCAGGTGGAGGTACTGCCTTGTTGAAAGCCTCAAGAGTTTTAAAAGATGTTAAAGTTGATAACTTTGATCAAAAATTAGGTGTTGATATCATCAGAAAAGCAATTACCAAACCAGCAAGAAAAATTATTGAAAATGCTGGTGAAGAGGGCTCTGTTATTGTTGGAAAAATCATTGATGAATACGGTGAAGACTTCAACAGAGGTTATGATTCCTCCAAGGGAGAATTCACTGATATGATTGCCTCTGGTATCATTGATCCTTTGAAAGTTGTCCGCAGTGGTCTAGTTGATGCTTCTGGTGTTGCATCTTTATTAGCCACAACCGAATGTGCGATCGTGGATGTTCCAGAGCCAGCCGGAGCTGCTCCTCCAGCTCCAGGTATGGGTATGGGTGGTGGAATGTTCTGAGAACATTCCTCACACTAAACAAACTAATAGCTTGTACATAAATAGTAAATAAAGTCAAATGAAACTGTTGATCATGTTGCTTGTATTCAGTAATTCAATAATTCACTATAAATTCATTTTATACCAATTTTTTTATTTTTTTGGTTTCCATAGTTACCTTTTTGTTTACTTTTCGTTAAAAAAAAAAATAAAAAAAATTGAAAAATTAACAAAAGAATTTTTTGGCGTGTCGTAAATTCGCGAAATTTCTGTATTATTGTAAGAATCTGAAAAAATTGCAAAATCCTGTTTTTCTTCTAATCAAAAATCAAAACAAAAACGAAAACAAATAAACAATAACAAAAACAAAAAACTAAACGAAAATGTCTGGAAAAGTTCACGGCGGTAAAGGAAAAGGTGGTGCCAAAGACGGTGGCATCAGATCACAGTCGCATTCTGCAAGAGCCGGTTTGCAATTCCCAGTTGGAAGGGTTAAAAGATTCTTAAAGAGAAACGCCCAAAACAAAATACGTGTGGGTGCCAAAGGTACGTGTTAAAAAAAAAGAGAATGAATCCCCGTCAAATTATAAAACACAAAGATACTAACAAACGTTGCAGCTGCTATCTATTTAACTGCCGTCTTGGAATATTTGACTGCCGAAGTTTTGGAATTGGCTGGTAATGCTGCTAAGGATTTGAAATTGAAGAGAATCACACCTAGACATCTTCAATTGGCCATCAGAGGTGATGAGGAGTTGGACACTCTTATCAAAGCCACCATCGCTTACGGTGGTGTCTTGCCTCATATCAATAAAGTACGTACCTCTTTTGTCATGCAACAATTGGTTCTTATCAGTAATACTAACGAAATATCAATAGGCTTTATTATTGAAAGTTGAAAAGAAAAAAGCTAACAAATAGATACGCTTTAAAATCTTGTTATGGGAGCTTCGTTTTGTAATCCTTTATGGCTGGTAGGTATCTATTATTTTCACCCC